>APFE031094756.1:26641-48927 GCA_000404065.3 Pinus taeda | reverse complement strand
GTCAGCAACAGGTCATTGGGCGCATATCAAATTTTCGGTGGGGTTGTGATTTGAACCCCCAACCTACCGTGTATTAGACCTGAGGCTTACCGTTGGGCCACACCAGCGCTTGTTGAAATATAATGGAAACATTCTATAATTAAGGTTTCAAATTGTGGCGGACGGGAAAAGTTGGGGGGCCAGCCCCCATTCCATATGACCAAGCGCCCGGAACCAGGGCCATAACCAAACAACCAGCGTGAATTCCGAGGTAAACCGTGAGTTGTGGTCACATGTAATTATTAACTGCAGTTTAGTTGGCGGATTATTTGGCGGAGCGCCAAATTTGGCGGTCCCGCCATAATTGACGAAGCTTAACTAAAGTTAGCTGGAGTTCTTTTAGGGGAAACTGGCAGTTGGCATTAAATGGCCATAACTTTGGCTAGGAAAGGCGGTTTTGGATGATTTTTTTTTTTGATTTTGGGTATTTTGGACGTTCTGAAGCCATTGGCAGAGGTCTTTCAGCCATCAGAGGTCATTTGCACAGGTTTTGGAGCCGTGGAAGTTCTAGGAGCCATTAGGGCCTAATATTGTGAGAACTGTTTCAGGTTGCAGGTATCCATTGGAGATGAACCAGCAGTCAATCCTGAAGGATTCATGTGTTCTGAATCCGATTTTATAGTCTATTTCACCTATAGAGACTTCTATTCAGCTGTAAATTCATTTTGAGCATTTAATTAAAATGAGCACTGACCCATTTGGGAGCCTTGGACTCAGCAGACGTAGCCCAGGAGGGGTGAACTGCTTCATCAACTTCTTTTGCGTCTGTGGTTGATTTATTTTGCAGAACAAATTTGTTTTAATGTGTTAAACAGTAAAAGGAAATAATTCTGCTATGCTTGAGTGGATCATGAACAACTGAAAATTTCATTTGTTTCTTTACTACAAGACATGGGAATGTTTTAAACATGTTTACTACTGATTTGAATACCGTGCAAACCTTTTTCAAGTAGTTTCAAATTCAGATCATTTTTTGAATATTCTGATACCGAAAATCAAAATGTGGTCCCATAAACTAGAACAATTAAGCATGACGACGCTCATGATAGCAAACGATAGCATGAGCAACTCGATGCAACAAACATATAAGTGGCCCTGGAACCCCAACTACGTGTCTCTGATAGGCGCGAGGAATGTCATCTATACTAGTCTCTGGGATATTTGAAGTCAACCTCTCAAGGTTGTGTTCCAGCTCTGTCAAGATATCCTCTACCCCCAGGTTAGCTGTCGTAGCTGCTTCAGCCCTGCTGGTCGAATTAGTCATTCCTCCCAACCACTCAAGATAAACCTAATTGACATCTGCTAACAATTGCATATCTAAGCATAAATCCCATTGTAATAAAATGGATGCTCTTGACATGGTTTATGATTAAGTATCATAGACCTAGTTGGGTTTACGGGAATAATGTTTGATGGAATTGACATCAAGAATCTTTGGGACAAGGAGTACAAAGAAGTACAAATCCAAAGAATGGTAAGGTTTTTTTTTAAGCAACAACTAGAGAATTTATATTAATAAAAAGTTTGCAGCTAGAGCACATAGCCAAATTACATTTGAAAGAATGATACAAGGTATGTTTGCTTTAGAGATTTTGAATAGAAAAGGAAATCAAAAGAAATAATAATTCTCGTCCCATCAAAATTATAAAGGGGGAGATCCAACACTAGGCCTTTTATAGCTTGATCTTATTGCCTCTTGAGTATGAGAGTAGATTCTTACAAATTTGTTGCGCAAACCAATGCAAAAACAAAACATGTTACAGATTTGAGCAAAACCATTCCCCCACTAAATCCAAGGAAGTTAAGAGTTTTTTGAGAACCAAATTTTGGAGTTGTCATTTTGTGATCTTTCCTACCTCTTGTTAATGGAGGGTAAGAAAACATTTTCAAAGGAAGGAGAAGTAGAAGGGTGATCATGCTTCTCCTTATTCTCTTTTTGATCTTCTAAGTCCCCACATTTCTAAAACTGAGTTCTTTTATTGTGAAGTTTATAGATTTACCCCATTTGGGATCTCATCCTCATTATGAGCAGTGATGTTCTCTATTTGCACTTGATCTAATGTTGATAGGTTATGTTGGAGATTTGGATGGGATCCTCATCTTCTTCGTCATGAATTTTGGTGCTCCAAATCCATTATTAGAGGGGGCAAGTTGGTGTGACTTGGACTAGAGTTAGGGCGAGTTCCCCTAGGTTGTTGTTTCTTATGCATTGTTGAAACTTGTTTGAGTGATCCTTTCTTGTCACTATTCTAAGAAGTTGGAGTTGAATTATAAAATCGATAAGTTGCTTGAGCATTAGGACAACTTTTGGCAAAGTGTTTGTACTTATCGCTAGAGTGACATTTGAAAGGAACCTGCTCATAATCAAAGGTCTAAAGATGGCTCCAACCCTTCAATTTTGAGTTGAATAACCCCAGTTAGTCCTTTTGTAGGTTCTATTTCCACACAAATTCCAACACATGTGAAAATATTACCCTTAGGCTCTGCATCAGTAATATAACAACTCATCATGTCTCCGATAGCTTTAAAAATACCATCACACTAGAAAATAATGGGTAGGTGTGGTAGTCTAATCCAAATAGGGGGAAAATAAATTTCCATGTGAGGGTTAAAGTCAAGAGTTGAGTGGGAAAGAAACATTCCCCTGGAGTTGATGAAGTAGAGGCCAAATCTACTGATCTCTATTATCTTTGATTTAAAAGATAAAAATAAAATCCTTTTCCATAGTAATGTAGCAACCAATTCCTAATCTCCCTAAATGTTAAAAATCCAATAAGGCCTATAAACTTACCAACTAAACTTCTCTCTTATAAAATAATGATGGTTTTTTTTTCCACAATAGAGGGCCTCGAGTCAAGAATGGGGATGGCTTTTGCCCTTTTGGAAAATATGCATTTCTCAGGAGATTTCTAACCACTTGAGGAAGATCCTTTGATTAGAGATGCACGAGCATCCTCATTAGAATTAAGAGGACCACCCATTAAGAGGCTAGAGAATAGAAATTACCAATAAAGTGTAAGAGACCAACCAATGCATGTGTGTGCATAAAGATCCCCCATAACAAATGAACATTTCACTTCTTAGAGCGCATACAAAACAAAACGCAGATGGAACAACAACAAACTTGCAATTCAACTTAGTCAAACCCTAGTTGTGGAGTGCAATGCTTAGGTCTAAGCACATGGTGAATTCAAGAAGATGGAACACCAGATTATGAAGGCTGGTGGTTGCAAAATTTGCATGCAAGTCTCTCTGGGAATGGGTCGAGGAGATCAACTCTCTTCAAATGTTGCTCACGACTTCTTAGAATTGAGGTGTCATGAGGATAACTAGGGAAAACTTAGCCGTTGCAGAAGCAATACCCCCAAGTCCATTTTCTCATGCTATAATTACCTAAAACATCATGAGAATGATATGATCTTTAACATACATGATATTCAACATTTCCATTTGATATTCCCATTGATATGTGAGACTATATTAATTCATTATTGTTTGGGTCCAAGGTGGTATTCAGGATTTTGTCACTTTGTGAAAGTTTATAAATATTTTTCTACTTGATTCTATAACTTGGTTTGTCATGCCAAATTTTTTATTATTCGATAATTCTATTTGTGAAATAAACAACAAATAACTATATAAACTTGTGAAAAGAACGCTCCATTAACTTAACATTAATTATATGATAACCAAATCTCCTAACCTCTTTTTGTGATGACTCCTATTCAAAAATATCCATGCCACATTGCCATAACTCAAATACAAACTCTACCTCCCTCCCTTCCTACGAAAGAGATACAAAATCATGGTATATTACACCTACCTTTAGACCGTGCATTTAAAATTCCCACACTTTGACAAAGTATACCAATATTAAGAGTCCCAAAAATTTAGCAATTCCCAACCCCAATAACAAACACCAACCATACAACATAATACAAGTGAGAATGTGATGGAACAAATCGAAACTCACTAGCACCCATAACTATGTTATCCTCACCGACAGAGCTTTCACATATTTGATATAAAGCCATGAAACCATGTCCATATTTAGCGCCCAGATTGAAAATTTAACTTAAGGCTTCCATAGCATATCATACAAACTTTTATATCATAAAATAATTCCATTCATTCGGAAAACAATCGTTACCACAATAAATCCAAAGCAGACGAGTACACATAACTATATTATCCTCATCGACAAAGCTTTCACATATTTGATATAATGCCATGAAACCATGTCCATACTTAGCGCCGAGATTGAAAATTTAACTTAAGGCTTCCCTAGCATATCATACAAGCTTTTATATCATAAAATAATTCCATTCATTCGAAAAACAATCGTTACCACAAGAAATCCAAAGCAGACGAGTCTCGCGGCTGTTGCAAACTTTGCTACACTCAACATCAATAAAGTTGAAGCAGATCCCAACCATTCCTGTTGTCTGTGTCATCACTCAAATGCTAGCTATGGCGAGGAGGATGAATTAAAGGAAGTGCAATGGCTGCAACCATCTCCTCTATCCCCCTTAATTACCAGTCTACACAGGTTGGTTCGTCCATTCATGTATTCTCTAGTTTATAATATAAACCAGTTTTTGCTTCTGTAAAGATTTATCTATATAATTCTCTCTTCCGCAGTTTGGCGAAATAACAGGAACAAAGAGATACTTTGGATGCCGGCACCCGTCCTTGTCTTTCGGAGATTCTATTTGGGGTCTCAGCATCCAATTGCACACTGACTTATGCTGTTCAAGTGGCCGCGGAGTTAAATTGAGAACCCATATCGAGGGAAAAGTCTCGAATTCGGCGCACTTGCTGCTGAACAGATCCGCGTCCATTGTTTATGATGCTTCTTCAGAGTTAAAATCAAGGTTTACAAGGGTATTTCAAGGCCATGGTTCAGCAAAACGATTTATACAGGAGGCAATTGCGCCCCTGGAACCTGTTTTGTCAAAGGTACACTAGAATTTGCTTTCTTCGCCCAATTTGAACCGTATTTTTCCTTGTACATTTCTTAGTTGAATATTCACTTTGATGCTTCTGTTAAATTCATGCACAAGCTTCACTTTGATGCGTCTGCTAAATTCACGCCAAAGCCTCATTTCCGAGTCCTTGAAAATGCCCTTAACCGTTCTGTACAGGCGCCTTATTTTCAATAGGAATCCCTGAAATATATGCATATGCACATTTGTTTTACAGTTTTGAAACGAAGAATGAGCATAGATGCACTAGCCAAATATGACAGAGATACTTTAACCCGGCCTCTATTGTCCTTTGTTGGTTAGTAAATGATCCCTTATGTCATAGAGATACCTTAACCCGGCCTCTATTGTCCTTTATTGGTTAGTAAATGATCCCTTATTATTGAAGTGGCTTCATCTTCGGTTTAAATGTCAATGACCAAGTGGTATTATTATGTCAAATCCACGGGGACTGGCACTTAGCCTTGTCCTTTGAGATACTCCACATTTGTGGGCCATCAAGGCCACTAGGATTTTCACCTGGTCTTGGATGTGGCAGTGGTAGTTAACTCCTTTGAAAGCGCTTCAACAGGGTTTCTACCCGATTTCGGATAGTACTTAGCTCTATTGTTCGCATTAACATGGCACTGAAACGAGGACTGAGCATTATTGGAAGTGCTTTGATTTCACCACTTGACCACTGCCCGGTTGACAACCAAGGCTCGATTGATTTTTTTTCAAAGTAATGGTTATTGAATTTCATTAAAACCCACTGCGGCTGAAACCATACAGCGATTTGCAAGATTCTAAAATGCTATTTCCACATTCTAAGAAGAATTAAAAACTGTCCAGGGCAATCCTGACTATACAACACTAAGGCTGCCAATTAAAAATACTACAATTGTACTGTTTAACTAACTGACCCATTACAACTATATATCGGCAAAGCTGTTATAGCTAGAAAGAGAAAATTTATTGCTCTGGATGCACACTGGCCAATCCTGGGCTGTGGTTAACTCCCGACTTTGCGTGTGAATGCTGTTCATGGCAGTTCATGACTCTAATTCCCAAGCCTTCAAACTGCTCAGCTGCTCTTTAATTTCCTGAATAAGAGTGTTTCTCCTCTTACTACCTTTAAAGGTCAATAGGTCGAGGTTTGCAATATCCTTGCCACATTTATTAAGACCCTTCCCAGAGTCTCGGAGTTCCATTGCTAGAGAGTGCAAATAGGAGATGTGTTCCATGAGCTTGGTAAAGTTCCAATGGTGCAGAGAGCATAGAGTGGCATATACCACTAAGAGGGGGGTGAGGAGCTGAAGCCCATTGTCACTGGGTGGAAATGATGAAGGATACGTTTGCTGAGAGCCACTGAGAGGCTAGGAAGAAGAGGTAGTTGGTCACGAGCACCAGAGGCCTCTGAAGAACTGCATGAAATAAAGATTGGGAAGAATGGACCCAGGTTGTAGAAAAGAGGGTAGGGGACAGTTCCCATGCTCCATGAGGGGGAAACTTAATGACCTTACTGAGGAGAGAAGTGGGGGACAAAATCCCCTGTGTTTTGATTGAAGACTGTTCTGATGAGAGAGGGTAGGATAGTCTACCCCCAAAATTTCTAAAAAATCTTTTTCTATTTGGATTCTAGAGCGTTTGGGGGTTTATACCTAGGTTCAAGGTCATGGGGGTTGTTTGACAGTGGATAGGATCCCAAGCTTCTCTAGGAGGAAGAGTTCTATAGCAGCAAGCCAAGCATTCATATTTGCCATGATGTCAATTTGACCTCAAAACCTAGAAGAAGAATATCAAGGTCATGGGGGCTGTTTGATAGTTATCGATCCCAAGCTTCTCTAGGAGGAAGAGTTCTACAGCAGCAAGCAAAGCATTCATATTTGCCATGATGTCAATTTGACCTCAAAACCTAGAAGAAGAATATCTTCTAGAATTGATAAACTTATAGGCATGCCATTTGGACAATCTTGTAATGTCCCCAACCGCTTAGGAGGCATATGGGGGTAGTCCGCTAGCCTAATAAAGTTCCCTTAGGTTAAGGTGGGGAAAAATTAACTGAGGGAACATGATTTGCCTAGGAATAACATTACAAATGCTAAAGTGATAAAAAGGGGGACATGTCATAGGTTAATGAAAAACCATTTTTAGTTTATAAAGTGGAAAAACCACTAAAGTGGCTTTATAAAAATAAAAGGGTAAAAAGGTAGCAAAAGTGGCAAACATGTTGTAAGGGAAAATGAGGAGTTTCTCCTCATTCTAGTCAATTGCCATTTGAGAAAAAGAAATTTTGGAGAGCTCTTGGAGAAGAGGCTAGGGTTTTGGAAACCCTACTTGCAAATTATTAGTTTCAATGTTTAGACCATACACCCTAGCTAGTTGGAGAGCGGAATCACTCAAATTTGGCCATTGTGCTTAACTAGAGAAGAAGTTTTGTGGAAGATAATGGACGTAACAGTTTTATCAATTGATTATATCTTCTGATTTTGTGTATTCTATATATCTTCTTACAGGTGGAAGTTCCAAGTCAAATCTGGGGCCAAGATTATAGTTGAAGAGAGTCTGAGTTTCTTCCTTATATTGTTGGATGAGTTTACTGTTATAGAGGTTGAGTTGAGACAGAGAAGAGGAACGAGTTTGGTGGTCCGTGTAGCATGAGTTTTTCCCCTTTGCATAGAGCTTGAGTTGTCATCTTTTTTTGTAGGTCAAAGTCAGTTTGTTGTTGGTGCATTTCCAAATTAGCAGAGATCAAGTTCTGCTCCTATTCTCTTGAACGAATTGCCGTAGGGGGGACAAATCATTTGGGTATTTGCTGGAATATCTGGGTCGAGTTCTTCTATGCTGGTGGTGGTCCAAACAGAGGTTGAAGTTCCCTTTTTTTGCTGGCTGCGTACCACAAGTCTGAGGATCAATATTTATATTAGTGAATGGGCCGAGTTTAAGCAAGGATTAAAGGATTAGTTCGGTGAGGCTGAGTCACTGTAAAAAGGATGGACGTGTTTGCTCCTATAGATACCTGTTCGAGCCATTAATGTCATCAATCATTCTCTGCTGAAGCGTGCTACATACATCAGTGTCATCCATATAATATCAGTCCAGATTCGTCCTTTGAACTTCATGTTACAACTCTTTATTGTTATATATATGTATGCTGGTGTTTGTGGTTATAATATTCCTCTATTGCTGAAGCACATTTATATCTGTGGTATGTACTTTTTTGAGCTTAATACAAGTTGTACTTGCTGAGTTGAGGTGACTTCATAGTGTGGATGTGATACTATGTCTTTTTATTTGGGATTTATGATGAAAAATACACCTACATCTATATATCATCAAACTATTTGACAAAATCTCACAAAGACCAGACCAAGCAAAACTCAGAAAATTAGTATCAAAACAGAGGTATTCCTAAGAGGGTATCTGACAGTGGTATCACAACATGTTCTTAGGCAGCTGTGAGGTTGTAGCAGCAGTTTGTAACCACATTTGATGATCTCTGAAGATCACCCATACGCCACATACAAAAGGCACCACAATGTCAGAGAGCCCACTCCCATTTTGGAGGAAGAAGAAACTCTTGAAGCAGAAAGATATGCAGAAGAATCACTTGCGAACGGTAAATCAGTCATGGGTGACAAAGAGAATCAAGAGTTCAACAGCCTGCTCAGTGTCCTAAATTACTTGGCTAAGGGCCAAAAGGAAATGGTGGATTTGATGAGAAACTTAGGAAGCAAGCTGGGTTCCACCGGAACTCTAATGGGGCAGCAACATAACAAGGATCCCAATAATGGCAAGGGGTCTAATAGTGGAGAAGCATAATAGTGGAGAAGCTAGCCATGCACATACAACAATACACAACCAACCCCACATATATAGTAAGTCATCCAGACCCACAATGCCACAATTTCTCAGTGAGATAACAACTCAACAAGTTGAGCAGAATGACCAGGAGATTCCCTTTGGGGATTATTTGGTGGAGTATAGGAGGTTGGGGCGAGACTTCCAAGCTGCCATGAGCTTCATAGATTTCTGCAATCTTCAGATGAAGAACAAGGCCAAGGGTGTTCAGAAGACAATGAGGTAGAATAATGAGCTCCAAAAGACACCGGGGAAAGTGTCTATTTCGTGTTTTGATGAGTCATCAAAATGCCCAACTAGATCATTGGTCCAAAAGTTGGACATCTAATATCATTTACATTAGATGATCGAGGTTGACGCCATTAAGTTGGCTACACTACATCTCGATGGGGAAGCCCATGAGTGGTGGTATCATGGGTTAGTGACCATGGGTCGTGCTAGCATCAACTTGTATCCCGGGTTTACTCAGAGGTTCATAGAGAGCATTGACAGGAAGGATCCGAAGATTCATTTCAGAGAGCTGGCACAACTGAGATAGATTGCGTTGAAGAATGTAACTAGGTTCGGTCTTCATAAATGTATCTATGTAATGTACTTGTCAAAAGAATGAAAATGAAATTTTTATTATTGTTACAATGACTTATTAAAGCATGGGTTTCATGCTTGGGTCATCATTTTATCAGTCAAAGTCCCCATTGTGAACTCGTAGGATTAATATTGAGCCACTAGAGTCATTGTTTACTTTATGAGACCCTTCCTGGGCTTTTGAACTATGTAAAAAGAATTATTTTTGAGTCAAAAATGAATTATGTCACTTCCATGCCAAGTCGGCCTTAAGGAGATCAAGTCGACCTCAACTGAGCAATTCGACCTCACCAGAAGCCTGTATATTGGAGCAAATCGAATTCATTTGGACACACTCTCTCACAAGTTCGATATCCAAGAAAGAGTTGGGAAAAAGTGCGAAGTTGGTCAAGAAGGAAGGGAAGGACAAAAACAAAGTTGGTCAAGGAGTCTCTCTATCATGTGGGCTACTTTAGGAGATCAGAGTGTTTTTGTCAAAGTCGAAGTTACTGCTGCTACCAGTTGCTGCCTATTGCCGCCAAGTCGAAGTTGCTAGGGTTGAAGTGCTGCTGCTACCAGTTGCTGCCTATTGCCGCCAAGTCGAAGTTGCTAGGGTTGAAGTGTTGCTGCTGCTGCTAGGTCGAAGATTTGGATCGAAGAAGGAAGGGTTGACTTGGTGTGGAGGAGATCTGTGTCTAGGTTGAAGAGACTTAGGAAAAACTATTAAAGGAAGATATTTTGACTGGGTTTTCCCCTAGATAGGGGTTTTGCCCTGGCAGAGTGCTTGCATCTTGTGTCTTGTGTTTTTGTGATCTTCATACACACATAATTTGGTAATTGCTTGATGAAAGATAATACAAAAAATAAGTAAAAGAAGCCAACATAATTCACAAGTAATTTTCAAGAAAGAGAAATCTAACTCTAATTCTACTAGCATTGATTTCTCAACATGGTTTCAAAGCTAAGGTCAAAGAAGATTGAAGATCACTTCGTTGGCTTGAAGGAAATGATTACTCCCTCTATGATAAAAACGGGATTCAATATTGCAGGAAGCTGGATAAAGAAGTTTTTCTACTACTTATTCAACAATGTCAAAAGTCAAGGGTTCTTAGCTGCACTTACAGGTTCACTTAATGATGATAATGCATGAATCACTGACAGTGGAGCATCAAGGCATATGATAGGGGAGAGTAAACAACTTCAAACTCTATCAAAGGAACCATCTTCTCATGCAGTGGAATTGGGAGACAACAAAAGCTATGCTGTTAGAGACCTGGGATCAACATCTTTGAAGCTGGAGAATGGAGCAAAACTACATCTCAACAACATACTATATGTTCCAGGTTTGAAAAAGAATTTGCTTTTAATTTCTTGCTTAGAATATAAAGGGGATAGAGTTGCTTTTGTTGATGGAAAGATCTTGGTTTGGGGAAAAGATTCAAGTATTGATAAAGCTAGGGTTTTTTTTTGAATTCAGGCTTCTGTTATCCATAATGAATTAAGAAGAGTCTTTCAGTAGAAATCACATAAGAGAAAGTTTTGGCCAATGCGCTTTGAACCCACAAGTGTGGTTCATTTGGTCCTGATGATGAACCACACTTGTTGGTTCGAAACGCGTTGGCCAAAACTTTCTCTTATGTGATTTCTATCAAAAGACTTTTCTTAAAGCTAGGGTTATTGGAGTTCGTGAAGGAAGCTTATATAGAGTCATTACACCACCTCCTCAAGCCCTAGTTCTTATGGAAATCAATCCCATTGAGCTATGGCATAGAAGATATGGTCATCTTAACTACAAGGTCATTCCCACTCTTAAACAACTAGTTCATGGCATCCTCGATATCAAAGAAGATCATGAAGGAATCTGCAAGGGATGCTCTTTGGGCAAACATACAAGAAAACCATTTTTTAAATAGTGAAACAAGGTCTAAAGAGATATTAAACCTCATACATTCTGATGTGTGTGGGCCTATGTTTGACAAATCACTTGGAGGTCATCTTTACTATGTGACATTCATTAATGATCACTATAGAAAGATATGGCTTTACCTTCTCAAGAAAAAGGATGAATTTTTTGAGAAATTCAAGGGTTTAGATGTGAAGTGGAAACCCTAACCGAAAGAAAAATAAAGTCTTTGTGATTCGACAATGGTGAGGAATACACTTCTAAAGAATTGATTGCATATTGTAAAGAAGCAGGAATTAAGATGGAGCTTATTGTTCCCTACTATCCCGAACAAAATGGAGTGGCAGTAAGAAAGAATAAGACAATTGAAGAAGGAACAATGCTCCTTGATCAAGACTTACCAAAATTTCTATGGGGAGAAGCAACAATGACAGCTGTATATATTCAAAATAGAAGTCCTCATAGAATTCTTGAAAATATGACACTTGAGGAAGCATTCACAGGGAAGAAGCCAAGTGTGGACCATCTCCGAATCTTTGGGAGTCCTGTCTATATCCACATTCCAAAGGACAAACGAAAGAAGTTAGATTCTGCAAGCATCAAAGGGATCTTCGTTGGCTATAGCCTCTCCTCGAAGGCATAAAAAATCTACATCAAGGAAGGGAGACACATTGAAGTAAGCAGGGATGCTATATTTGATGAAAATCATGCTACAAAAGATCCAAGGATATTCTTATCGATTATGATGACGAAGATCTACCTATATTTGAAGAAGAAGTACAACCTGACAATCCATCTACAATTCAAGGAGAAGAAGAAGGACCAAGAGAGCCTATTCAACCTGTGATCATACCGAACACAAGGAAGAGGCCTAATTGGTTAAAAGCTACTCTTGAAGATGCTGAAGGACATGGCGCTGCGAAAGGAACCTTTAGAGAAAGCAAAAGGCCGAAGAGATATTCTGGATATGCTGCATATATGACAAAACTAATTGAAGCCAAACCATCGACATTTGAAGAAGCTACTCATCAAGAAGTATGGAAGAAAGCTATGTAAGAAGAATATCAATCCATCATGAAGAATGGGGAATGGGGTTTGGGAAATCGTTCCTAGACCTAGTGACAAATCGATTATCACCTCAAAATGGATCTACAAGATCAAACATGTTGTTAATGGAAGTATAGACAAATACAAAGCCAAATTTGTTGCAAGGGGTTTCTCTCAAAAGGAAGGCATCGATTATGAAGAAACCTTTGCATCCACTGCATGGTATACTACCATTAGATCTTTGGTTTCATTGGCTGCTATAATGGGATGAAATATCGATCAAATAGATGTGAAGACAACATTTTTGAATGGGACCATCGATGATGAAGTATACATTGAGCAACCCAAGGCTTTGAAGTAAATAGCAAAGATACTCATATCTGTAGACTCAAGAAGGCCCTATATGGTTTGAAGCAAGCTCCTAGGGCATGGTATGCAAGAATGGATGCATATCTTCTAAGAATTGGGTTCGTAAAGAGTTCCGCTGATCCTAATCTCGACATCAAGGTTGTGGATAATGAGCCAGTCATTATTGTATTGTATGTGGATGATCTATTCATTACAGGTGTGGAGCGAAGAATACAAGAATGTAGGAAGATGTTGGCAACTGAATTTGAGATGAAGGATCTAGGGCTGATGCACTATTACCTAGGTTTGAAAGTATGGAAAAACCTTGGGGAGATGTATTTGGGGCAAGGAAAGTATGTCATCAAGTTGTTGCAAAAATTTGGGATGATGGATTCCAAGCCCATGACTACTCTTATGATCACCAATCTTAAGAAGTTGAGGAGCTCTGACTCAAGTCTCGTGGATCCTACCTCATATCATCAGTTGGTGGGTTCTTGGATGTATCTGGTAAATACTAGGCCAGATATATGCTTCGTTGTGAACATTCTTAGTCAGCTTCAGTTGGAGCCTCGTCATGATCACTAGATAAATGCCAAGCATATATTGAGATATCTTCGTGGCACTATACATCACTGCCTAAAGTACAATAGCAAGGAAGTCAAGTTGATTGGCTTAACAGATTCTAATGGGGTGGCAGTGAGACCGATGGAAGAAGCACTGCAGGTGGATGCTTTAGTTTGGGATCTGACATGATCTAATGGATGAGTAGAAAACAAGATCCCGTTGTTTTGAGTAGTGCTGAAGCAGAGTACATGGCTGCATGTGAAGTAGGAATGGAGACTGTATGGTTGAGGAAGCTTCTGATAAATTTGTTAGAGAAGCCTCTGGATCCTACCGTGATAAACTGTAATAATCAAAGTTGCATCAAGATGTATGCAGATCCCGTGTTTCATGCTAGGACGAAGCATATCAACAATAAGTTCCACTACATTAGGAACTTGGTGCAGGATGGGATCATGAAGCTACAGTATGCCCCGACAGACGATCAGGTAGCTGATATACTAACAATATCTCTTGCTACAAGAAGTTTGAATATTTTAGAAGCATGCTTGGTTTAGTTGATATTGTTGATCTTGTTGATGATGATAAAAGTTTGGAAGACATTTGTTGAGGCTTTGTGTGTGAGACACATTGCCTGGGAGGACATCTGGTTGACACTGTGTGTTGATGTCTAGTTCTTGAAGTAAGGAGGGTGGTGTTGGTCATGGAGCATTGACCTCAGATATGCACCTAGATTTCTGGGTTGATGGTTAGCAAGTAAACCTGATGGTACCTAGAGAGGCTGAAAGCTTTAGTCCATCTTAGTCCCACTTGGATAGATTGCCCTGGTCAGGAATCTAGTCTGTGGCATTGCGGTGCCTAAACTGTTGAGAGACCTTGGATAGATTGCCCTGGTTAAGAATCTAGTCCATGGCATTGAAGTGCCTAAACTCTTCATAGTTCATATAGTTTGAGATCTTCCTTGCACTTGTTATGAATACCTCCCTAGTTAAGAGGGAGTGTTGAAGAATGTAACTAGGTTCGGTCTTCATAAATGTATCTATGAGCAACATTATTCTATTTATGACAAGGAGATGTTGGCCATTATGCATGCACTGGCCAAATTCAAGCAATATTCAATGTGAAGACAGATCATAATAGCCTGAGATTCCTCATGGAACAAAAGGAGTTGAGTGAGAGACAACATAAATGGATCAACAAACTACAGACCTATGCTTTTGAAATTGAGTATGTTAAGGGAAAAACAATGTGGAAGTAAATGCCCTTTCTAGGATACCACCCACTCTTTCACTCATGGAGATTACAGAGGATTGGAGGTCACTCTTGCTCGTAGAGTACTTCAAAAATAAATTTTCTTGTGAGATTCTAGATGGATTGGTCTAGGATGATAGATACTAGGTCATAGATGACATCATCTACTATAGGAATTGGATCTATCTAGTACTAGAATCACAACTCAAGGAGAAAATTGTTCAGGTAACTCATATCTCACCCCTAGTAGGACACCCGGGGTGTTGAAAATCAAATGTTTTATGTTGTAACAATCACTTATTACAAAACTTCTTTATGCTACAATATTAGTCAAGCAATTGTAGATAGAACATAAACCAAATGCACAATAGAAGACAACGAAGAATAAAATGAGACAGAATTTAGCTCCAATGACTAGGGAAAAACCCAACCAAAGTCATCTTCTATTAGATATCAATTGTTCAATAGAGAAAGCACAATGAGAGATCAAGAGAATGAGTAAGTTCACCCAGATATGAACAAGCTATAGCATGAAGATCACTAGTAGCAACAACTGATGCAAACACTGAATCAACCTTCAAGTTCTACTCTTGCTCACCAAGTCTCTCTCTCTCTCAATCTTCTTCAAATCTCTCCAACTCTCTCTCTCAAGTTCAAATCCTTCTTTCACAATTCACAAGTAGTGAGGATATGAGATGATATGAGATATATAGAGGAGGAGCAACAAATTCTGGTCATAAATGAGTAATACGCATGCCTTGAGAAAGAGTAACGTATGCCATTTATGGAGTATAACTAATGCCATTATGAGGAGGCAACACATGTCTCGTAACTTATGTCATTAAGAGGAAGACAATGCATGCGTAGATGGAGGAATCTCACATGCCTTAGTAGCTTATTCCATAAAGGAGAGAGGTACAAATGCCTTAGTAGCTTATGCCATAAAAGAGAGAGGTATGCACCAATGTTGTTAAAAGCGTGAGCGGGATTAAATCGGCGCGGGGAACGAATCGGAAAAAATCGGGAAAAAAGCGGAAAAAATCGGGAAAAAATCGTTTGGTACAAAAATATTCATTTTTTTCATTTTTTTTTTTTTCAATTTTTCATTATAAATCGTGTTGCCCCGCCAGCCTGAGCTTTTTTCCCCAAAAAACGCGTTTTTTTTCCAAAAAAGTGGCAAAAAAATTTAGCCCGCTTTTTTCTTATAAAAAGCGCGATTAAATCGGGCTAGGGAAGAACTCGCGATTTTTTGAAAAAAGCGTGATTTAATCGCGCTTTTAACAACACTGGTATGCACGCCTTAGTAAATTATACAATAAAGGAGAGAGTGTAGCATATGCATTAAAGAGTGCATAAGAGGAATATTTTATGACATGTCTTTAATGAGTGTAAGAGAGTGTAAGAGGAGTGCAACGAATCCATTAATGGAGATAGAGAATAACGTAGTACCTTGTGATTCATCAAAGAGAGAGGAGAATGAAATGATTGAGAGGGTAAGGGGCCTTGAAATTCCTTTTAATAAGAATATCATAGTATCATAAGGATAATAAAGGTAATGATAATATTGATGATTAAGTCAAAACTTGAACTATTAAGATTGATGATAAGTGATTTTCCAACATCTATACTTGATTCCCAATTGACGCAAGGTGATTTACTATTTTTGGAAAGTCATGCTTGAGATGATAGAGATGATTTTCTATTTTTAGAAAGTCACTCCAGAATTGTTAGAAATGAAATTTACTCAAGTATATTCATCCCTGAGTTGCCAATTTTTAACACTCCCTCCTAGCTAGGGAGGAATTTCTTTCTGTAACAAAGATCTCTACTTTCTTTGCTCATCTCTGCTCTGAACAATGATGTCACAATCTAATGAGGAAGAATTATCATAGGGGAGATTCATCTATCACCTTATGTCCACCGATCTTCACACCTTGACACAGACTTGGGGGGTTACCACTTGTCAACACATGGCAAAGATCACGCACAACCATGATTTTCCTGAAGAGTCAAGTGGTAGAACACCACATCCACAAATTTTGGGGGGATTATCACTTGTCAACACATGACAAGGATCACACATAACCAAGCTACACCCATTGGCCAAATGGGTGGCAATCCCAACAAGCCCAACTTGTGGGTAGGATGCATACTGGGGTATACTCTTGGCAAGTCCTAGACTTGATGGTAGGGTGATTACCACCTGTCTGTTGAAAAGTAGCGAAAGAATGGATTCCTTGATTTGTGCCTTAATTCAAGGAATCGATTTAGTGATCTTCTTAATCACGCACGAGTTCTAGTGATGTGGACGAGTTTAAGAAGCAATTTGACTAGTGCGGGTTTATGGAGGACCAAGTTATCTGTCCTCTAGTGTGAGTTAAATTAGGAACTGAATGCTCAAGTGGAGCTAGCCTCCTAAATTTTAGGAGGATCCAGTTAACTAGTTGTGTTGACTTTTGTTAACTAGAAAAGCTCTAGTTTGACTTCCTAATTTAGAAAAACTCACTAGCAATAGCCAAATCAAATTGCTTATAAGGAGATCGAAGTCACACTTAGTATTCATTATTCTTGAGCACGAGTTTGTGAGCAAGAGAACTCGTGGAGGAATGAGCCAAGGGTTTCTTTCTTGTGCGAGTAATTGTGGAGAGCAATTCTTCTTGGAGTGCACATAGAAATAGGGAAATTTCCTATTTAATAGGAGCTCGAGCTATGCTAAGAAATAGAAGGCTATTTCCTTAGGAATTGCACAAGGAAATTGGAGCCTCTAGTGCGCATATGAGGAAGAAGATTAGGGATCAAGCAGGGGTTTCAGGTCTAGGACAGGTAGGAGAATCATTTTATTTTCATATTGAAACAAGCTTGTATTTGTATGATATCTATTACTCAGTTTTCCTCAATAAAATTCTAAAGCAAGTGAGGGTTTTCCTATTTGGGTTCCCTAGAAAATTGTTCTGTTATATTATGTGAGTTTGTGCAATTATTTCCGTTCTATTCCGTTGCTATTTAGTAGAGAAATTCCGTGTCTATGTGAAAATAAAAATTGTTTTCAGATTGTTTATATTAACAAATCAGAATTTCGTGGATTTTCTACATGGTATTAGAGGTGTGAATAGGAATCTATCACCACATAGTCTTCAAGTTTGCAAGATGACAACTCACATATATTTAGGATTGAGAGAGTATGATAGATTGGATGGCTCCTCAAATTTTGGTGTTTGGAAGGTCCGCATATTGTTCTTGTTGGACAAGTTTGGGCTGAAGGAATTCGCTGAGAAAGGTGTTGTAGAACCTTCAGATCCAAACAAGTTGAGGCTCTTCCAAAGGTAGATGGCCAAGGCCAAGAGGATGATCTTGGATGGACTTCGGGATCATGTAGTCCCTCATATTGCAGGTCAAGATACAACTAAGGACATGTGGGATGCCTTAGTCAAGCTCTACCAGAATTCTTCTGAGAATCGGAAGATGGTCCTCAAAGAGAAGCTGAGGACAATCAAGATGCAGAAGAGTGAGAGTGTAACTGTCTATCTCACTAGAATTCAGGAAGTTTGTGACGAGCTAGCAACTATTGTAGAGCAACACATGGACACAGAGCTAGTGCGTGTGGCTTTGAATGGGTTTACAAAAGATTGGCATACTTCTGTTCAAAGCATCACTGGACGAGATAAGTTGTCGGATTGGGAATGCCTATGGAGTGGTTTCATCCAGGAGGAGCTAAGGCTCAGACTAGTTGAGACTTCTAGCAACAGTGGCAAGGGTTCCAAGGTTGAGAAGGAGGAGGAGAATCTTGCTTTTGCAGGTTAAGTCGAGGGGAAGAGTGGAAACAGTCAAAAGGGTGACAAGAAGAAGACAGGTTTGAGAAAGATCAAATGCTTCCATTGCCATGTTTTTTGGACACTGTCCTAATTGGATGAAGAAGGGGTCGAATAAGGAGCATGTAGCTACATCAACCAAGGTAGATGAGTTTGCCTCTCAATTTGAGAAGGACTTCTCATTGATAGCTTGCGTGGAAAGCTCAGTAGGGAGCAATACATGGTACATTGATTCAAGAGCCTCTTTCCATATGACTGGGAACATGGAGTATTTCAGCCAGCTAGATGAGAAGAATATGCAAGTGAATATCGAGCTTGGAGATAATGGAAAGTATGCTACCAAGGGAGTTGGTATTGTCAGCTTTGAGAGGGAGTCAGGTAATACTCTTTATCTCAAAGATGTTCTCTATGTTCCAAGGCTGAAGAAGAACTTGGTCTCAATAGCTATCCTTGAGGATAAAGGATATGATGTCATCTTCAGTAGAGGTAAGTCTTACCTCTGATTCAAAATGGATCCTAAAACCTCTAAGTCTTCATGTATATTAACTATCGGAAACACTATTGCAAGGGAAAACAATGAAAGAATGGCGGCAACAGAGCTATCAGAGGTTCAAATGCCGCTGCATCAGAGCCGTTGGATCGGACAGATCAACGGTCCAGATTGAATCGGGAGAGGCCAACAGAGTATATCGGAGGCGGCCTTATGGAAATCGCGATAGTGATCAACGCGATTTAATGAGGATCGTTGATCGAGCGTGTAGGTCAACGGTTTAGATCAACTCGCAATATCGCATCGCTATAACACAAAGGAGGACTTACCAAGGGCTTGAGGCTTAAGCGATATGCGATTGCGATTTATCGCATCGCAATATCGCATCGCAACGACACAAGTGGTGATACCAATGGATCTGCGACCCCGCGATATGCGATACACCAATATCAGCGATCGATGATTGGCGATCGGGTAATCCAAAGGGCCATTGACATGCGATATGCGAGTGCGATCAGGGTGGACCCGAAAGGAATTATAGATGCGGTTCTATGAAATTTGAAGTCCGATAATAGGCGTTTTCCTATGTATTTCTGTGTATTCCCGCTATGGATCAAATACAAAGGGATTATGACCGTAGCGCTTGCGACTTGCGATAGCAATGCAACAACGAAGCCGATAGGATTATAGGTTGGATTCAATATCTTTTGAAGTTTGGCCTTGGCGGATTTTCCAATGTTTTTCATTGTATTCTGTGTATTTCTCTGTGTAAACAGAGAAGAGTGTTTTCTGGGATTTTCACCCGCGCCTGGTCCTTTCCATTGGAAAACAGGTGGCCACCCTACCTTAGAGCATTTTGCAATGATTGTTTAACGCTCAATAAGGATTTGAATGGACAGCGGCTGGGAGCCAGAGAGCCCGAAAAGGGAGATGAACAGACAAGCGCCGATAGGCTTAAAAAGCAATCGCATAACAGAACAACGAAGAAGCAGTTGCTCAGACAGAGAGAGAGCAAGAGAAAGCAGAAGACAGAGAGCAAGAGGGAGAGTCTGTGTACTCTTCTAGACTTGGGGATTTCAAGTAAATCCCTGTTGTTTTCTCACTATTGTGTTGAGACTCGGTTTGAGCTCACACTTGTAATAATCTGCTCTTGAAGACATAATATAGAGGTCGACACTGAAAGCTGGACCAGGAGACGTAGTCAGGAAGTCTGGTGAACTCCTTGATTATTTGCTGTGTTGATGTGTGTGTTTATTATGTTTTGTAACTTTTCATTGTCTATATTATTCACAATCTTTTCGATCCGTTACACTAAATAATATTGGCATTCCTGCACATGAGTCTGTAATACCTTAATATTGATTTAAGATTTCATTTTTAGATCAAGTGGTATTAGAGCTTAAGGTTTTGTTAAGGTTAGACAAGCTTGTGCTGGATTTTGAATGCTAACTAGATTAAAGCTCAGACTAGGAGAAGGAGAACTTGTTGAGGCTAATCCAGAGATTAGAAGAGTCTATTCTCAAAGGAGAATGGCAGAAGAAGCTCCAATAGGATCAGAATCTCAGTTCATGGACAACTTTATGGCCATGCGAGCCATGGTGAAAGAGATGTGAAAGCACTTCAACACCTAAACCAGACAAAGGAGTAGAGGAACCTTTTCTAGTTGCCCCTCCAGAAGGCAAAGGAAAAGGAGAAATGCCTTCTCCACCATCTCCTCCATCATCACCTTCATCATCCTCATCATCTTCTTCGCATAAAACTAGCCCTGATAAGAAAAAGAAGAATTAAATCAGATGTGAAGTTTGATTTGCCAATTTATGATAGAGAACTCAATGTAGAAAAGCTAGATAATTGGATAAGCCAAATTGATGTATATTACAGGGTGCAGAACATTGATTCAGAAAGGAGGATGATTTAGCTGGCTAGCCTTCGACTTGGAGGAACTGCACTAGTATGGTGGGAAGGCAAGACATAAGTTGATCTGCAAAAACATGGTAAAATCATTTTTACCTGGAATGAATTTGTTTCTGCTATCAAAAAGCAATTCTATCCTTTAGTGTACATGCAGCAGGCAATGATGAATTGGCAAACTCTTCGCTAGTTGAAGGGTCAGAGTGTACAAAGTTATACTCAGGAATTCATGAAAAGAGCTTTAACTCTAGGTATATCCTTGGACTCGCCTGAGACTTTATTGAAGTATATAGATGGTCTACATGGTTATTTAAAGCATACTATTCTCATGTTTAATCCCACTGGCTTAGATGATGTATCAGTTCAAGCCACACATCTAGAGGCTAGAGGTAAGAATGTAAACCCAGAGGTTGGGGGATCATCTAAATATTCTGTAAGCAAGAGTAAGGAAAAGAAGAAACTGAAATGGAAGGAGAGGAAAGCAAACACTGTACAAAAGGATAAACCTTCATCCACTCATTGCAAGAAAGGACACGATGAGGCACACTGCTGGCTTTTGCATCTAGAACGGAGACCTAAGAAGTTCGGTGGAAGGAAGAAAAAGGATGTTGTAGCTATTTAGCAGGACTTGGGATCAGATTCAGGCGATGAAACAACAGTTACAACCATAGGTATTAAAGGTAAAGATTCTGAAGCATCCACGAGTAATTCTGCACAATCTGTTGGTAATGAAAATAATGAGAGAGAAAGAAATGGGCTTTTTCGTATTAGAGTAATTTCCAAGCACAATAAGATTGATACTTTGTTTGATAGTGGATCACAAGTAAATTTGATTTTTGAAACAATTGTAAAGAAGTTGGGATTACAAACAAAACCTCATGAGAAGCCATATCCATTAGGATGGGTGTGTGATAAAACAAAGCTATAAGTAACGAGACAATGTCAACATAGGTTTGCTATTGGATCAACATTTGTAGATGGGGTTGAGTTAGATATAGTTCCATTGGATATATGTGGTATTGTTTTGGGAAGTCCATACTTGTATGATAGGAAAGCTATTTTCTATAGAGCTGAAAATAAGTATCAACTCACTAAATATGGAATGGAATATTGTAAGAGCTCATAAACTCAAAAATAACTATTCTTTCATGAAAAGAATAGTGAATTCAAGTAAGCAGTTTTTACTAATGGTTGTAAAGACAAAGGATCCTGAAAAATCCAATGCATTTGAAGGTTGTGATTCTAAACAGAAAGCTGATTTAGTTAAAGTTGTTTCAGAGTATGATGTTCTATTTCAAGAACCTAAAGGCTTGCCACCCAAGCGAGAATAGTACATGATATTTGTTTGCAACAAGATGCTCCATTACCTAACATTGGAATGTACAGGTTGTCAGCTTTAGAGAATGCAGAAATAAAGAAGCAGGTACAGGAGTTGCTCGATAAAGGGTTTATACGACCAAGCACATCACCATGTGGATCTCCAATCGTGCTGGTGAGAAAGAAAGATGGTTTGTGGAGAATGTGCATTGATTATAGAG
>APFE031094756.1:0-26440 GCA_000404065.3 Pinus taeda | reverse complement strand
TATTTGGGTCATATTGTAGGGGGTGGTGAATTGAAGATAGATCCCTCTAAGGTTGAAGTCATTGTGAATTGGCCTAAACCCAAATCTGCTACAGAGGTTAGGAGTTTCCTAGGGGTAACACAATACTGGAGAAAGTTTATTGGTAACTTTTCTTTGACTGTAGCTCCATTACATGCTTTAAGAGGATTGAAATAGGTGTTTCAATGGGGAGGAAAACAATAGAAAGCCTTCGACACCTTAAAAGAGAAAATTAGTACAACACTAGTACTAGCACTGCCAGATCTTCAACATCCATTTGAGATTGAAACATATGCCAGTGACTATGCTATGGGAGCAGTGTTGATGCAACACAGAAAACCCATATGCTATCATTCTGAGACATTTACTTCTGCAGTAGTTAATTATCCCACATATGATAAACAATTGTATGCATTAGTACAAAGTGTGAAAAAGTGGAAGCGTTACCTAATGGGCAAGGAAAAAATCATACACACAGATCATCAACCACTTCAATATTTGCACTCACAAACTAAATTGCAACAATCAAGACATTATAGGTGGATGGGTTTTCTACAGCAATTTCATCTTGTCATCAAATATAAGAAGGGCATACACAATAAGGTTGCAGACATGTTATCAAGACCAATCATAAATGCATCTACTATACTGGAGCATAACTCAATAATGCATGAAAGCTACATTGAACAATATGCTCAAGATATAGATTTTAAAGATGTATATGCAACTTTAAGTCATGGCAAACAGGTAGAAGAATTGGATTATTATGTAAAGGACCAACTCTTATATCATTTGGGAAAGTTATGCATTCCACAAACTGAAAGAGTTAACATAATTTGAGAAGCACATACTTCTCTTATATTAGGTCATTTCGGTGTAAGTAAAACAATTGCACAATTGCAAAGGTTCTATTATTGGCCAAGAATGCATGAGACAATTTCTAGATATATCAAAGGGTGTACTATGTGTGCTACAAGCAAGCCCAATAATAGAAAATTAAGCTTGTACACTCCACTTCCAATTCCTTTTCCTCCTTGGGAAAGTGTTTCCATGTACTTTGTTGGGGGATTGCCAAAATCTAGAAAAGGTCATGATTATTTGTATGTTGTTGTGGACAGGTTCAGTAAAATGTGTATTTTGATACCTTGTAACAAGCAGGTTACAGCTGAACAAACAGTAAAGTTGTTCTTTCAGAATGTATGGGTTCATTTTGGTTTACCCACTTCTATTGTATCTGATCGACACTCTCGATTTATTGGGAAGTTTTGGTCAAATCTATGGGAGTTGATGGACACCAGGTTGAAGAAGAGCACAACATTTCATCCAGAAACAGATGGTCAGACAGAGGTGGTCAACAGGACAGTGATCCAGTTGCTAAGAGGCTATTGCAGCAAGCATCCCAAGCTTTGGAATGAGCATTTGTGTTATGTGCAACATGCTTACAATTGTGCCAAACACTCTTTTACTCAGAGATCTCATTTTGAGACTTGTTTTGGTTTTATACCAAAGTCTCCCTTGGATTTTGTCTTTGATAAAGACATAGCAGTTGATGGACACAATGACGTGGACAAAGCAACCAAGTTCATTGAACAAATCCAAGAAATTCACCAGGCAGCACAGGAACAACAGGAAAGAAGTCAAGCCAAGTACAAGGCAAGACATGACAAGCATCGAGTTGAGCATAGTTTTCAAGTTGGTGATCAAGTTTCGCTGTACATTAGCAAAGACAGAATGCAAGGTGAAGGTAAGAAGCTAAAACCAATAAGGTATGGACCTTTCAAGATACTTGATAAAATTGGTGAAAATGCTTTTCACCTTGATTTGACAGCTTATATGTAAATCTATTTAGTCATTAATGCAGAAAACTTGAAATTGTATGAACCATCAATGATTAAAGATCATGAAGAGCAAAGTCAGTTACCTTCTATTGAGGATCTGTTGCTTGAATATCTCAATGAGTTACAAGAAGACATAGTTCTGGACAGGAAGGTGAGAACTATGCGTCGAGGGGATGTTGAGTACCTGAGAGTAGGGCTCAAAGGTTCAAATCCAGGCAAAGCACGATGGATAGAAGTTAAACAAGTGAGGGAGCTGTATCCTCACTTGATCGATGCCTAAAAAGCCAACTTTTGGTGGTCCAAAAGCTTTTCAGTGGGAAGGTGTGATCCAAAATGGATCCTAAAACCTCTAAGTCTTCATGTATATTAACTATTGGAAACACTATCGCAAGGGAAAACAGTGAAAGAATGGTGGAAAACAGAGCTATCGGAGGTTCAAATGCTGCTGCACCAGGGTCGTTGGATCGGACAGATCAACGATCTAGATTGAATTGGGATATCGCAATCGGGGGAGGCCAGTGGAGTATATCAGAGGCGGCCTTATGGAAATCGCGATAGCGATCAGCGCGATTTAACGAGCACCGTTGATCAAGTGCGCAGATCAACGGTCTAGATCAACTCACAATATCAGATCGCTATAACACAAAGGAGGACTTACCGAGGGCTTGAGACTTAAGCGATATGCGATTGCGATTTATCGCATCGCAACAACACAAGGGGTGATACCAATGGACCTGCGTTCCTGCGATATGCGATACGCCGATATCGACAATCAACGATCGGGTAATACAAAGGGTTGTTGACATGCCATATGCGATTGCGATCAGGGTGGACCTGAAAGGAATTATAGATGCGGTTCTATGAAATTTGAAATATGATAATAGGCGTTTTCCTATGTATTTCTGTGTATTCCCGCTATGGATCAAATACAAAGGGATTATGACCGTAGCGCTTGCGACTTGCAATAGCGATGCAACAACGGACCCGATAGGATTATAGGTCAGATTCAATATCTTTTGAAGTCCGACCTTGGCGGATTTTCCACTGTTTTTCAGTGTATTCTGTGTATTTCTCTATGTAAACAGAGAAGAGTGTTTTCTGGGATTTTCACCCGCGCTCGGTCCTTTTCGTTGGAAAACAGGTGGCCACCCTACCTTAGAGCGTTTGCAATGATTGTTTAACGCTCAACAAGGATTTGAATAGACAGCAGCCGGTAGCCAGAGAGCTCGAAAAGGGAGACAAACAGACAAGCGCTGATAGGCTTAAAAAGCCATCCCATAACAGAACAAGGAAGAAGCAGTTGCTCAGACAGAGAGAGAGCAAGAAAAAGCAAAAGACAGAGAGCAAGAGGGAGAGTCTGTGTACTCTTGTAGACTTGAGGATTTCAAGTAAATCCCTGTTGTTTTGTCACTGTTGTGTTGAGACTCGGTTTGAGCTCACACTTGTAATAATCTACTCTTGAAGACATAATATAGAGGTCGACACTGAAAGCTGGACCAGGAGACGTAGCCAGGAAGTCTGGTGAACTCCTTGATTATTTGCTGTGTTGATGTGTGTGTTTATTATGTTTTGTAACTGTTCATTGTCTATATTATTCGCAATCTTTTTGATCCGTTGCACTAAATAATATAGGCATTCTTGCACATTAGTCTGTAATACCTTAATATTGATTTAAGATCTCATTTTCAGATCAACCTCCAACACTTGGCTTCTAGATGTAGGAAGCAGATAGGTCTGAGGGTGAAAAATCTCTACAAGTTGCATGTTGAGACCGATGTAGCTTTGAGCAACAAGGCAGGATGTGCAAGTGTAGGTGAACTTTGGCATAGGCGCATGGGACACTTGCATCATGGGGTGTTGAAGATTCTTCAACAGATTGCCACAGGATTACCAGCAGGAGGCCTTAACAAGAGTGGAGTGTGCAAGGGATGCACGCTTGGCAAGTATGCCAAATCTTCTTTCCATGGCCAGGACAACAGAGCCAAAGGTATTGTGGAGCTAGTGCATTCAGATGTGTGCGGGCACTTTTCCTCTCTATCATTGATGATGCTTAGGTATCATGTTACTTTCATTGATGATTTTTCTCGGAAAACTTGGATTTATTTCATGAAAAAGAAAGATGAGGTCTTAGACAGGTTTATGGAGTTTAAGGCCTTGGTAGAGAAGCAGATCAGGAAGAAAATCAAGGCAGTGAGAAGTGGCAATGGTGGGGAATATATCTCCAATGCCTTCAAGGAGTTTTGTGCAAAGGAAAGTATTAGGAGAGAGTTGATAACACCTCATAACCCATAGCGGAATGTGGTGGTTGAGAGGAATAACAAGAGTATTGTTGGAGCAGCTAGGGCTATGTTGCATGTTCAGGATCTGCGTAGGTTCTTGTGGGAAGAGGCATGCAACAATGTGGTATTTCTGCAGAACAGGAGTCCACACAGGGTTCTTGGACGAGTTACACCAAAGGAGGATTTCACAGGCAAGAAGCATGATGTTTCACACTTCTGGATCTTTGGCACAAAGATCTATAGTCATGTGTCCAAGGATATCAGGAAGACTCTGGATCCCGCAATAGAAAAGGGGATTTTCATGGGATATAGTGAGACATCTCAGGCATACAGGGTGTATCTTCTAGGACTGAGGAAGACAGTTCTCAGGCGACATGTGAGATTCCAAGAGGACCAGGCTCTAAGAATTTACTTAGAGCTTGAGCAGTTAGTAGTACCTGAGGAGGAGCTAATCACTCCCAAGCAGGAGTCATAGTCAGCACCTCAAAGTCAGCCACAACCACATTCTAGTGGCACGAGGGTAGCATAATAGGATTTGTAGCAGAATGAGGAGGAGAAACTAGGCCGAGAGCATACAGATCATCTAGAGCCACCCATCACAGGGAGGAAGAAGGCCAAGTGGGCCAAGAGGTTGATTCAGGAGGCTACACCATGTTTAGGAAGAGTAAACAACCACAAAGGTACATAGGTTTTATGGCACTGATGACAGAGTTGGTGGACACTAAGCCTTCTTCTTATGAGGAGGCATCTTCTCAGTAGGTTTGCTAGGATGCCATGGTACAGGAGTATTCCTCTATCACGAAGAATGATGCCTGGGAGGTTGTTCCACGACCTGAGGGGAAATTAGTAGGTGGATCTAGATGGGTGTACAAGTTGAAGCATGGAGTAGATGGGTGTGGAGAAGTTTAAGGCCAGGTTTGTGGCCAAGGGATTTTCATAGATTGAGGGCATAAACTTGTTACCCACCATTTTGTCCAAGATGGTCCTCAGTCAGTAGCCAACTGCCCCTTGCAGCCATCGACTAGCTCATTGTGCCATTCTTCACCACTTGAGCCAGCCATGTGGTCCCTCACCCATCTGCCATGATCGTATGTTTGAAGGTGGGCCTCTTGAACCTAAAGGTATGCCTTTTCATTTGGTAATTGAGTATTGCAGTTTGCTTATCATAGACACTTCTGGGCATGGATTAATGGGGGGATTCAATGGAAAGAATGGATTAGGTCTGTGCTCTTGTCCCATAGAACCCTTTTGGATATTAACCTTGGATTCTAGTCCCGTGGGATCTCTTTTACTGACCATTTGGCTTTAGGGATGGTATTTCACGGGAAACCCTGATTTTGGTTGCGTGGTCCCGCTCCCTCATCTGCATATATTGCCCCCTTTCCACTCATTATCACCCCATTCATCATTTCTCCTAGCTCGGTCCACATTCCTCCACTGGGTCCACATAGGGTTAGTTCTCCCCTTCCCCTTGCCCACACCTTGGGTCAGGCCTGGAATGATGCCACAAAGGTTGATGTAGCTAAAAAGAAAAGTAAAAGCATAATTGGCCACATTGAACAGGAAAATGTACCACAAAATGCAAAAGATGGTCAGGACAAACACGTTTAGCACGTGGGCAAAAGCCAATATATGAGCTATAACCCATTATCACGGCCATCACGCTAGTTCCTACAGGTTGTATGAGCCTCCTCCTTCATATAGGAATCCATGATTGTCCCAACCCCTGGTGGGCAATGAACTGCCCTACCCTAAAAGGGGGTATCCACTACTACATCTCACTACCCCTTGGGCCCCGAGCAGTTAATCAAAGAAAAATCATAAAAGGGCATAAGGCATATAAAAAGGGTGGAAAAATCAAGGCCGGGGCACCTCATGTACCACGGTTGCTCCCTCCTATACATTATATACCCATGTGTGGGCTTCCCTTTTATTAGCTACTCTTGTACCCCAACATGTGGCTCAGGGTTGCCCCTTCTCATCCCCTACTTCATTCACCTCTCTATCAAATACCACCTCCATTTAAAGGATGTACCTTGAACATATTATCCCCATTAGAAGTAGAAACCACCTAATAGGACACTTGGTTAACCCCATTTGGAGTTTTAGAGACATTGGCACATCCCGAAGCCCATTATGGAAGGGTAGACCATTATGAAGTCCCAACCCGTGGTCCGTGGTTTGTAAGCTCTTTTACTCGATTTCTCTAATGACTTGTTGTACTAGAAGGCTAGGGGACGTATTGGATCTTATGCAGGATTGCAGATGGTCTCCATCTTGGGTTTGGTCTCCCTATACGGGGTCCTAACCCTCTAGAGGGCTACATTGGCACATGTAGGATGTGTTTTGAGAGCCATGGGCTTCGACAACAGTAGACAACACTCCATGGATCCTCGAGGATGTTCAGAGATTGCTCGAGATTCACCTATTAGATGAGGAAGATGCACCTGGTACACCATGCCTAGCCGGCCCCACAGTTGCACCATACACTTGGCAGGTGACCCATGACTTGTACATTGATGTGGCATCATTTATTCCATCATTTGAGCACTTACAGATGGTCTACAAGCATCTTCGACTTACTTGGAGACCCATGAGGTTATTGGTGTGCCCTCACACCCATTGGGAGCACCACAGGTTTATTGTTTGGAGAACAAGGGGCCACCCCCTTGTCCATCACTTTTGGGGGTCCCATTCATCATTATGGCACTTATGGACCTCATCAGGCCTCTTGGAGGGCCATATGACATGCATAGATTATTATTTGACCAATTGAGAGGCTTATTATTTTATTTATGAACTAGTTTGGTGGGTTTGTCACCAAAAGTTAGTTAATTTGCACATTATTTTATTTTAGGGGCTAATGTTGGCCCAATTAGGTAATTCGAACTCCTAGTGAGTGTATAAATAGGAGTTAGATGAATTCACTTTGTATCATCACTTGATTCGGATCATTCTTTCTCTTGAGAACTTCACATTTTTCCTTGGAGGATATTTTTGGACGATGGATGAATTTTGATGTGTGGATTGGGTCTTCTTATCTTGGAGCTTCTTATATTGCAAATGTGTTGATAGTTGGATATATTCTCTTACATGTAAGTACAATTTTGATGCGATTTTCTTTTGCTTTGCTGCATACATTGATCATGAGATCTTCGCTATTATAGGGCTAGTTGCTGCATGCATTTATGACATCAATGTGGAATTGTGTTTCTATATAGCTTATCTCTATGTATGAGCCATGTTTGATGAACGAATTGTCCTGGAGGTCGAAGTTACCTTGACAAGCCTTCTCCATTTACAATGAAGTATAAATGCTTTTAAGGTCACTTTACTTCTCTTGCCCTTAACATTGGACAAAGTTGACTTTTAGAGCCTCCTTGAACAAGAAACAAGATCCATCTTCATAATTCTCCTCGACTCCATATCCCCAAGAGGACTTAGGCGCTGATCCATCAAAAGGTGGTTACTTTAAACCTATTTCTTCACCTTTTTTTTTTAAAGTCTAGCCATGCTGGGCCACCTAGGGCATCAATATTTTGACAAAGTAGCCCAAGGAAAAGTTTGATCTTCTAGCCCCTACTGCGTTGGTGTGTCTTCAAGGTCTCCTCTAAATTTGAAGAAATTTCGACGGTGGGATTGCGAGATATCCCAAGCCCTAGGTCTGAGATCAAACTTTGCCCTGATGTTCCTAAGGCTAGCACTTGACGGGATCAAACTAACACCTTTAAGTGAAAATTCTTGTTTTGATTCTTTCCCCTGCATTGTTTAGGTTAAGATTATCATCGGTTGCTAAACGCCCTCCCCTTAACCTAGGCTGGGTCCACTTGGTCCTTTATGGTCCCACACCTTTGAAAAGTCAAATCTTCAAAAACCATTCGGGAAGTCAAGTTCAATAAGGATTTTAGGATTTGGGCACTGCTTCATAAAGCATATTCCTCTAAACCTAACCCTCAATTCCTCACCCCCTTGTCCTAGAAACCTTTGTACCTTGCTTGACAAGCAAGAAAGATCTATTCTTAAAGCCCCTTCTAGGAAAAGGAGCATAATGGTCGCTTCATATCCATTGGTTGGTTTATCCTTCACAATGGTCGCTTCATATCCATTGGTTGGTTTATCCTTCACAAGTGACTTTCTATATGTACCGGGTCTCCTCCCATCGGTGAAAGTTCGTAAAGAGTAGGGAGTCTTAGCTGAGGTGACAATGGGCTAAGCCTCCATCATTTCCCTTTGATCTAGTGGTTGCCCTTTAGGAATCCCTTTTACGCCCCCTGCTAGTTTGAGCAGTAACAAGACTATGAGGAGACTTTTGCCCCGGTAGCACAGTATTCATCCATTAGGACTATTTTGGCACTTGTAACACAGATGGGGTGGAAGATCCACCAGATGGACGTGAAGACAACCTTCCTTAATAGAGTTGTTGAGGAGGAGATCTATATGGAGCAACAAGAGGGATTCAAGCAATTGAGCAGAGACACACGTATGCAGGCTAAGAAAGCTCTTTATGGGGTCATGCAAGCTCCGAGAGCATGGTACACTTTTGATTGACAACTACCTTTGAGGATTGGGCTTCACTAATAGTGAGGCGGATGCGAACCTGTACTAAATTATGGTTGGAGGGCTTCCGCTCATTCTAGTTCTCTATGGCGATGACCTTATATTGACTAGAGATGAGAGCTTGATCTAGGATTGCAAGGACCTTGCAAGGGAGTTTGAGATGAAGGATATAGGGCTTATGCACTATTTCCTTGGCTTGGAGGTTTGGCAGGGTGATGGTGAGATCTTCGTGGGACAGGGGAAGTACACCACAAAGATTCTCTGGAGATTTCATATGTAGTGTTGCAGGCCCATGGCCACACCTCTAGTCACAAACTAAAGGTAGGTGGATCCTGGCAAAGGAGAGCGAATGGATCCTACAGTATACAGGCAACTCATTGGGTCGTTGATGTACTTGGTCAACACACAACCTGATATTTGTTTTGTAGTCAACTAGCTGAGTCAGTTCATGGTTGAACCGATCAAAGTGCATTGGGTTGCTGCAAAGCACGTGTTGAGATATCTCAGAGGCACAATGGATTATGGATTGTGGTACAGACAGGTTGATGGAGTGAGGCTTGAGGGCTTCACAAATGCATATTGGGTAGGAACCTCCATAGACGGGAAGAGTACTTCAAGTGGCATCTTCAACATTGGGTCAACAACAATTTCTTGGTACAACAAGAAGCAGAGATCAGTGGCACTCAGTTCAATAGAGGTCGAGTACATGGATGGTAGTTAGGCAACTTGCAAGGCTATTTGTGTGAAAATTCGATTACCCGAATCACCACTTCAGCAACTGAAAAAGATCCTTCTATTTGTTAATTATTGAACAAATTATTTACTGTTTCCTACAATAAACACCGAAACTAATACAATGTTGTCTTCACTAATTAAATTATAAGCGAAAACAAGAAATTGAGCAAGAAAAAAATACACAACACATTACACCATTATTTTTGGACAAATGTCCCTGAAAAACCCAATGCGGGAAAATCGGTGCAACAACTGAGGGTTTGTGTTATTAAGCAGTGGTTTTTTTGAATACAATCTCTAGATGCCTTGCTGGCTATCCAGTGCAGAGAATATCACTGACAGAAGATTAGTGAGAAATACCTCACACTATCACTGGCGATCCTGACTAATCCAGACACAGAATGGCTAGTCCCTTGCTGCCTCTGCGCAGCCTCTGCATAGGCCCAGCGTCACAACTCCTAGGGACTGCGTCACTCCCTCTGCTGATCGATTTGCCTCTCTGAGACTTCGGTTCTGTCCTCCCGGTCTCATACCTTGACTTCCGGCTTCAGAAATCGATCTCTGCAGCAAAAATACGGATCTCGTCAAGGCTCTACGCTGCCTCTACGTCAGCCTACGCTGGCCAACGTAGCCTCTATGCTGCCTCTCTTGGATCTCTTTCTGCCTCCTCTGTTGAGTATTCTCGGATCAGGAGAAATCTCCAACTGGAACTATCCTTGCCCCTCACTGCGAGAAATCACTTCGAATCTCTCTGACAACTGCTGCGCTGCTCTCTTCAGAAATTCGATCTCTGATCTCCCACTCGATGGATTTTCCAAATGCCCCTCAAGCCTCCTCTTATAATCCTTCTATTGAGAACCAACGACCCAGATTAGATCCTAATCAATGGCTCAGATCATTTTGTTTGATCCTCGTCTTCTTCTAGAAGTTTCACCTACAGTTAGATTAATACCCTTTAATTATTTTAATTTCCCAAGTTTAGACTTAGGTACCCATTAAAAATAATTAATTATTTTAATAAAACTATTTCCGGGTGGAATTTCCCAAAACAATTTTTGGGCATTGTGGAATACATGTGTCCTATCCTCCCTGCAAATTTTGAGGCTAAGAGCACACCTGATGCTACCATAACTCAACACTCCTTTTTAGAGAGGAATGTGCTCTAGTAATGCAACCTGTTGAAGCATCACCCTTCTCTGTAACATCTCCCTCTGTGCTGCTGATGTCTGACATCGCTGCCTACCAACTACTGGGCAAATGCTGCATGTGTATTGCTGCTGACACTGCGATTGCCAACTCTGCATCTGTACGGCAACCCTCATAATTTCTGCATCTGTGCTGCTGCCAACATTGCATCTGCACTGCAATCTTCTCCAACTGCTGCTGTTACTGCATCAACAACGAAAAAACATCCAAAATTACTGAACTGGTGTTGAACATGATGCATTTGTTGTTGGAGTCATGACTGCTGCTAGTCTCTGCGCTGACCCTCTGAAGCCTTTGCACTACTGTTGACTGTGCTCTGTGCCAACTCTAGCTCTGTGCTGCTTAGTCTCTCGCGCTCCTAGTTACTGCAGTTGTCACTTCGACACTCCTCTGCACCAACTGACACTAGTCCATCCTGCTACTTCTGATCTGGGCTCCCATATCAAGGTATTGCTCCAAGAGGTGGACTCCTCAAGGATCCTGCCCATCTGCAGTTCTTTCGAACTACAATTCTATATCACCCCAACTTTGGGCAATCATGGCAAACTCCTCCTCGATCTGTGCGGATGCAGCCTTTGGATCATGCTTCTCATCCTTGTCCTTCTTCTTAAGAGGACACTGTATAGCGTGGTGACCAAGTTCACCACACCGGAAGCACTTGATCTTCGAAACATCTTTCTTCTTCTTCCGCTGCTCCTGTTGCCCCTTAGATGCAAGGGCTGCATTCTCATCCTCCTCCTTGGGCTTCTTCCCACTACAACTGCTGCCATCAAGTTTACACTTGACCAAGTCCCTCCTCATCTCTTCTTGCTGAAGAGCGATCCACATTCCTTCCCAGTCTGGCAATTTCTCCCTGCCCAGGATGCTTTGGACAAATACTTTCCACTCTTGAAACTGAGTTCAGGGCCAACCTTGCCATCTCGGTAGGGTGAGGTGTTGACCCCACAATTGCCAACTCGTCTCAGGTTTCCTGAAGCTTTGCAAGGAATAGGTCAATGCATTCATTGTTTTGCATCTCCATGGATCTCATCTTCTGCTCCAAGTGCATCTTCCGCTGCTCGGAAGATCCATCATATAGCGTGGACAAGACATCCCACATCTCCTTGGCAGTCCTTTTGCCAGGAATGTGACATACTACATGATCCTTTACTCCATCGAGGATCATTCACTTGGCCTTCGCCATTTCTACCTTGTAATTTTTGAGCGGATCTGGATCTATGGGCTCGGCTACCATATTGTCGACGTAGATCTTGTGAAAATGTTCATCCAGAAGGCATGACTTCCTTGCCTTCTAGATCACATAGTTGGGTGCACCATCCAATCGATCTTGATCTCGTAACCCACTAGCTGCCATCTCTGCCAACGAAAGTGTCAAACTGCTTCCTCTCTCCTCTGTGCAGCATTGGGTTGGCCTACGCACTCCCCGCTGGAGCTAGTAGATCTACTCCCCTCTGTTGCTGCTCAGCAATAGAGAAATCAAATTCTCTTAGGAAGAAATTCCCTCAACAATGTCTCTCTTCTTCCTTCTGACGATTTTCTGCCCCAACAATTGCTGTAGAAAACTGCGTCACACTAGAAAACTGCCTCTTCGTTGAAGTTGCTGTGTTGCTCCCTCTGACACTGGCAAATTTTGATCTAGAAGTCTTACTTCTCTGTTGACTCACTCAGAGAGAGACCTTCCTCGAAAATCTTTGCCCTCCTGGCTTGGACTGCGCAATCCGTTTGGGGATACGATTTGCTGTCTACGCAACACTTCGAACCTCCTCTTGAGCGCTGGGCTCTTTTGGCTCTGCTCTCTTGTTTCACCTGCAACTCTGATACCATGTGAAAATTCGATTACCTGAATCACCATTGCAACAACTGATTAAGTTCCTTCTATTTGTTAATTACTGAACAAATTATTTACTGTTTCCTACAGTAAACACCAAAACTAACACACTGCGGTATTCACCAATTAAATTATAAGTGGAAACAAGAAATTGAGCAAGAAAGAAATACACAGCATAATACATCGTTGTTTTTGGACAAATGTCCCCCAGAAAAACCCAGTGTGGGAAAACCGGTGCAGTAGTTGAGGGTTTGTATTATTATGCAATAGTTTTTTCTGAATACAATCTCTAGATGCCTTGTTGGCTATCCAGTACAGAGAATATTACTGACAAAAGATTAGTGAGAAATACCTCACACTATCACTGGCGATCCTGACTGATCCAACCACAGAATGGCTGGTCCCTTTCTGCCTCTGCGCAGTCACTGTGTATGCCCAACGTCAAGGATTCTAGGGACTGTGTCACTCCCTTTGCTGATCGATTTGCCTCTCTAAGACTTCGATTTTGTCCTCGCGGTCTCACTCCTCGACTTCTGGCTTCAGAAATTGATCTCTCCAGTAAAAATACTGATCTCCTCAAGGCACTGCGCTGCCTCTACGTCAGCCTATGCTAGTGACTCTCTCCCGAATCTCTCTCTGCCTCCTTTGCTGAGTATTTCCGGATCAGGGGAAATCTCCAACTAGAACTATCCCTGCCCCTCACTGCAAGAAATCACTTCGAATCTCTCTTGCAACTACTGTGCTGCTCTCTTTAGAAATTTGATCTTTGATCTCCCACTCGATGTATTATCCAAATGCCCATCAAGCCTCTTCTTATAATCCTTCTGTTGAGAACCAACGACCTAGATTAGATCCTAATCAATTGCTCAGATCATTTTGGCTTGATCCTCGTCTTCCTCTAGAAGTTTCACCCACAGTTAGATTAATACCCTTTAATTATTTTAATTTCCTAAGTCTAGACTTAGGCAACCATTAAAAATAATTAATTATTTTAATAAAACTGTCTCTGGGAGGAATTTCCCAAAACGATTCTGGGTATTGTGGAATACATGTATCCTAGCCTCCCTGCAAATTTTGAGGCTAAGAGCACATTTGATGCTACCAAAAATCAACAATTTGGATAGAGAAGTTACTTGTGGGATTTTCAGATAGAAGATGGAGCCTACCATGATACATTGTGATAATCAGAGTTGCATTAAGCTCTTTGAGAACCTAGTGTTTCATGATCGCTCAAAGTATATTGAGATCTGGTATCACCATCTTAGAGATTGTGTGCAAAAGGGGATAGTCAAGCTACCATATATTCCAACAGGGGAGTAGACAACAAACATCTTGGCCAAGGCATTGGAAAGAACTAGCTTTGTTCATCACAGAGATCAGTTGGGAGTTGTACAAAATCCCTTCCTCGCTAAGGAGTGTTGAAAATTAGCGAAGGAATGGATCCCTCGATTTGTGCCTTAATTCAAGGAATTGATTTAGTGATCTTCTTAATAATGCACGAGTTTCAGTGATGTGGACGAGTTCAAGAAGCAGCTTGACTAGTGCGAGTTTGTGGAGGACCGAGTTATCTGCGCTCTACTGTGAGTTAAATTGGTAACTGGATGCTAAAGTGGAGTTAGCCTCCTAATTTTTAGGATTAACCAGTTAACTAGTTGTGTTGACTTTGTTAACTAGAAAAGCTCCAGTTCAGCTTACTAATTTAGAAATTCACTAACAATAGCCATATTGAATTGCTTATAAGGAGATTGAAGGCACACTTTGTATTCATTATTCTTGAACATTAGTTTGTGAGCAAGAGAGCTTGTGGAGGAATGAGTCAAGGGTTTCTTTCTTGTGCAAGTTATTGTGGAGAGCAATTCTTCTTGGAGTGGCATAGAAATAGGGAAATTCCCTATTTAATAGGAGCTCCGGTTGCGCTAAGAAATTGGAGTCTATTTCCTTAGGAATTGTGCAAGGAAATTAGAGCCTCTAGTGCGCATACAAAGAGGAAGAAGATCAGGGATCAAGCAGGGGTTTGAGGGCTAGGGCAAGCATGAAAATCATTGTATTTTCAAATTGAAACAAACTTGTATTTGTATGAGATCTATTGCTCAGTTTTTCTCAATAAAATTATGAAGCAAGCAAGTGTTTTTTTAGTTGGGTTCCCTAGAAAATTGTTGCGTTTTATTGTGCGAATTTGCGCAATTATTTTTGTTCTATTCTGTTGCTATTTAGTAGAGAAATTTTGTGTCTATGTGAAAAGAAAAATTGTTTTCAGATTGCTCATATTAGCATGTTAGAATTTCGTGGATTTTCTACATTGTTAAGACAAGACAAGGATCATGCACAACCTACAGTTAAGAGTTCCCTCAACCCGAGGAGAGCAGGTTAGAATTTCGTGGATTTTCTACATTGTTAACACAAGACAAGGATCATGCACAACCTACAGTTAAGAGTTCCCTCAACCCGAGGAGCTCTCCTGGCTCCATTCCCAACTTGTGAGATCAAACAAGAGGGAAGAGCATAGCTTAGTGTTCTTGATCATCCATGATCACCCCCACTGGGAAGGGTCACATCCATTAATCCAATCTGCTCTCTAAATACTAAGAACTTTCCTTTCAACAAAGGTTTGGTAATTATGTCAGCTATCTGATCATCAATTGCAGTATGATGGAGCCTCACTACTGCTTTTTGCACCATATCTCGAATATAGTGATATTTGATCTCAATGTGCTTGGACTTGTCATGGAACACAAGATCTTCTACAAGTCGAATCCCACTCTTATTGTCACAATATATTATCGTCATATCTAGTACATGCTCAAACAACTCTCCAAAGAGCTTCCTCAGCCACTCTGCCTCACAGCTAGCCATGCCAGCAACAATTTACTTTGCTTCAGTTGTGCTAAGGGCTACAGACCTCTGTTTTCTGCTCATCCAAGATATGATGGCAGATCCCAAGCTAAAGTAACATCTAGATGTGCTCTTTCTATCAACAGAGTTACTAGCCTAATCAACATTCGAGTACCCATGTAGTTTCACATCTCGGCCGATATATCTCAATCCTAACTTTTTGCAATTCATATCCTTTGGTGTGTTCATGGACTTACATTCTGTCGTACCAAATATTTCCAGAAGCTTGACAACATATTTTCCTTGAGAAAGGAAAATCTCACCAAGTCTTTGCCATACCTGTAGCCCCAAAAAGTAGTGCATCAAGTGAAGACCTTTAATTTCAAATTCAGAAGCTAACTCCCTCTTACACTGGAGGATAAGAGGTTCTCCACCTATCAAGAATAAGTCATCAACATATAGTACCAACATCAAAGGTATACCTTGGACCGTCTTGAAGTAGAGATTTGGATCAACATTGCTTCTGGTAAAACCAAGCTTCATCAAGAAGCTATCAATGCGGGCATACCAAGCTCTTGGAGCTTGCTTCAATCCATAGAGAGCTTTCTTTAGTCTACACACATGAGTTTTCCTGTCATGCACTTCAAAGCCTTGTGGTTGCTCCACAAATACTTCGTCGTTGAGGAAGCCATGTAGAAAAGCAATTTTCACCTCCATTTGGTGAGAAGTCCTTCCCTGGCTAGTAGCTAGAGCCACAATAAATCAGATGGTAGTATATCGAGCAACAGGTGCAAAAATGTCATCGAAGTCTACTCCCTCTTTTTTGAGAGAAACCTCTAGCCACAATCTAGCTTTATATTTTTCAATATTGCCATCCGCACCATGTTTAATTTTGAACAATCATTTAGAAGTCACAACAATCTTACCTTGGAGTCTTAGAACTACTTCCCATACATCATTATGTATGATGGACTCATATTCTTCGGCCATTGCATCTTTCCATACTTGATTTTTCACTGCTTCTTCAAAAGTACATGGTTCAACCCGAATAATGTTGCTCATGGCTACAATGTATCCCTGGAACAGGCATGGTTTCTTGCTTTCTCTGAAGGTTCCTTTTGGGGCAGCATGTCTATCAATATCTTGTAGAGTGTCACAAAGCCATAGTGGTCTCTTTCTAGTAGGAGGATCACACGGAGGAGGATCCAAGGGGTCCATGGGCTCCTTGGGTTCATCAACAAGATCAGGCTTAGGCTCAAGATCTTCTTGAGTGTCCAAGGCATCATCTTGAATTTCAACATTAGCAGGGGGAGGAGGAGCGTCTCTTTGTTGGAAAATCAAGGATCTTCTATATTATGTTTGACTTTCCTTAATAATTACTTGTGATATTAGTTGGTCTTTTATTACTTTTATTTCTTGTTCATAAAGCAATTACCAAAAACAATGAAGATCACAAAGACACAAAGTACACAAGATATATGCTACAAGCCAGGGAAAAATCCAGAAAGAATACTTCTCTTCTTATAGAATTAGTGCAAGATGAGACTTCCAAGGCCCAAGACCAAAGCCAAAATTCCTCCCAAGCACCAAGCCAACCCAATAGCAAGATCTCTTCCAAATGAGCCAAATTCTTCCTAAGTCAGCCAAGGTTAAACCTAGTCAAAGCAACTTCAATTCAGAGTTTCAGCCTTGCAACTTAGGTCCGCAATTTCAGCCCCTGTAACTCGCACAAAAACCCTAGACAGCTTTGCACGTGTGGACAAAAAAGAGTATTTCCCAAGAAAGCTTCCTTTCTTCTTCCTCTTCTTCTTTTCTTTCTCGCTCTTCTTCCTTATTCACTATTTTAGATTGAACTTGAGTGAGCGAGTGTATCAAATGAGTTGAAGTTCATCTTATTTGTAGCCTTCTTGAGGGATCGAATAGGCCTCTTTAGGCCAACTTGCCCTTGTTAGGGCCAATTTGGTCTTGGAGGATAATTTTGCTTTCTTGACTCAAAAAAATTATTTTTCTTTGTTACAATGAGTCCAAATGGGACTATAATACATGACAAAAATTCTTCTTTGACCTAGAAAGTCCTAGAAGCATGAAGAACATGCTTTGACCTAGACTTAAGCATGAAAAACATGCTTTTACAAATGCAATTTCTTTTTTCTCTTTTTATATACAAGAAATACAATGTCATGTTTACAAAGGTCATTATGAAGACCGAATCTAGTTATTCTCCAATACTCCCTCTTAACTAGGGAGGTATTCATAATCCCATCATGAAGTATAAGGAATCTCAAATTGAAGTATTCTCATAAGAAGAGTTGGATTGATAAGCCTTCTATTAAGCATCGATATCGTAACCAACATTGTCAACAAGGCCTTTTCTTGACAAGCTCAACTTTTATGAGAGCATCATGCTGGGAAGCTTTATCTGAGATAGCACGCTACCTCTAGAGTCTAAAGGCACATACTCCATCTGCATGTTCATTAGGTATGTTTTTTTAGGACTATTCTTATCTTGGATTCCCAATCCTCAAAGAATATCAGTCCTTTTCGACTACTCTTATCTTGGGTGCCCTACCTCATCCTCAAAGAGTATTGGTCTACATTGTACAAGTCTACCTCTATCTTGGATTTTCGAATCTTCAAGAAGTTTTATTCTTAGATGCTTATCCAATTCTTTGGACCCCATTTTTTCTTCATGGCCTTCACTAAGACTTACAAATGTTAGTCCCGATCTAGTTCATGACACATGAAGAAAATAATATATTGTCCATCGTCACTCCCTCTCGATCAAGGAAGAGATATCTACCAAGCCAAGCTTGCTTCTTAAGTACTCAAGCTTCTTGTTTGGTAATGCCTTTGTTAGAATATCAACTACCTGTTCATCTGTAGGAATATAATGTAGCTCCATGACCCCATCTCGTACCAGGCTTTTGATGTAGTGGTACTTATTATTTATATGCTCTATCCTAGCATGAAACACATGGTCCTTTGTCAATCTTATACAACTTCCATTGTCACAATGTATACATGTAGGGCTTAGTGGTCCTTCAAATAAATCTGATAGCAACTTTCTGAGCTAAACAACTTCCATGCATACTTCACTTGCAACTATGTACTCGACTTCAACACTACTTAAAGCAACAACATCCAACTTCTTGCTCATCCATGAGATCATGGAAGATCCCAAACTAAAGCATCCACCGATAGTGCTTCTTCCATCTGTCTCAGTCCCGCCCCAATCATAATCTATGTATCCCATGAGCTGGGTTTCATTACTAGCATATCGAAGACGGTGATGTATGGTCCCACGTAAATATCTAAGGATGTGTTTGGTTGCTATCCAATGGTCATGCTTTGGCTCCATCTAAAACTGATTGAGGACATTTATTGCAAAACAAATGCCAGGTCTAGTATTTACAAGATATATTGATGAGCCAATCAACTGCGTGTAGCAAGTAGGATCCATTGGACTAGAATTTGAACTCCTCAACTTCTTTAGATTAGTGATCATAGGAGTTGTCATTGGCTTGCTATCCATCATGACAATTTTTTGTAGAATCTTGATCACGTACTTTCCTTGACCAAGATATATTTCACCTAGTTTCTGCCAAACTTCTAGTCCCAAATAGTAATGCATGATCCCAAGATCCTTCATGTCAAATTCAACTACTAACTACTTCTCGCATTCCTGAATTCGATGTTCCACACCTATAACGAGTAGATCATCCGCTTATAAAAGTATGATGATTGGTTCATCCTTGACCACTTTGATGTAGAGGTTGGATTTGTAGAAATCTTGACAAATCCAAGTCTCAATAGGTATGCATCCATCCTAGCATACCATGCTCTAAGTGCTTTCTTTAAGCCATATAGAGCCTTTTTCAATCTACATAGATGTGTCTCCCTTTGATTGACTTCAAATCCTTGAGGTTGTTCGATGTCCTCCTCATTTATGGTCCCATTCAGAAAAACTGTTTTAACATCCATTTGATGGATGCTCCATCCCATAGTAGTAGCCAAAGAGACAAGTGATTTGGTTGTTGTATATCTATAGCTGTAGGAGCAAAGGTTTCTTCTTAATCGATTCATTCCTTTTGTGAGAAGCCTCTAGCTACAAATCTAACTTTGTACTTGTCAATGCTCCCATCCACAACATGCTTTATCTTACATATCCATTTTGAGGTGACTATAGATTTGTTACTTAGTTGAGGAATAATTTCCTAGACATCATTCTTCTTAATTTACTGGTATTCTTCCTGCATTGCATACCTTCACTCTTAATGTTTAGTTGCATCTTCATAGGAGGAGGGTTCAACTCCAGTGAGTTTGGTCATATAAGCTGCATAGCCAAAATACCTCTTAGGTCTTTTACTTTCTCTAAAGGTTCCTTCCTTCTGTTTCTTGTAGAATTGTTCTCAACCAAGCAGACCTCTTACGAATTTTAGGAACAACAACTTGCTGTACATGCTCACTAGGACTTTCAACATCTTCTTGAATTGATGTAGGATCTTAATCATTGTTGTCCCTTGAGATATCCTCAAAAATGGGTACCTCTTTTGTTGATAAATCTAGGGCAACATCTAGACTAGGTTCTTTAGCTCGATTTCTCTTATACTTTGGCAAGTTCTTGTGATTATTATATTTGATCTTTATTATTGTTATTACATCTTTTCATCATCAAGACAAACAAGAAGATCACAAAGACACTAGAGATAGGCGCTCAGCCAGGGGAAAACCCCTATGAAGGGGAAAACCCAGTGAAATTCTTTCACTAGTAGATTCAAATAAACTTGAGATAACCAAGACCTTGACTCAATAATAAGATCTCCTCCATCCATCAAATCGGCCTTCCAGTTATCAAGGCAAAGATCAAACCATAAAGACAAACCAAATCAATGCAAACTGGCTTCAATTAGCATCTCGACATATCTTTTATTGATTGCACCCTCAACCCTATAGTCTTTGCTGTTTTATCTCAGATATCACAAAATTTTCGGTCCTTTAAAGAGTCATCTCCTTGTCGTATATATCTTTCTTCCTTCTGCTATTGGTATATACTTCTTCGCACTCTTATAATTTCAGATTGAAGTTATTTCATGATTGTGTCATTCATAAGGTTGAATGTGTCTTTTATATATAGTTTTTTTTTTATATCTCTTATATAATTATATAAAGCTTTTTCTGCCCTGAAAAAAAAAAGGTTGAATGTGTCTTTTATATATAGTCTTTTGGAGGTCGAATCATTTTCTTGACGCCGACTTGATGTGCTTTGAGGCCGACTTGTAGGAGAGGGCAGGCCAACTTGATGGAGGAGAAACAAGACATAAAATATTTTTCTTTCTTTGATACAATGAGCCCAAGAAGGGTCTTTTACATCATGATTTTGACTTTGACTCCCTAGAGCACTCAATGGGCGCTTTTGACCTATTGACCACTGACCCAAGCATGAAACCCATGAAGGGTCTTTTACATCATGATTTTGACTTTGACTCCCTGGAGCACTCAATGGGTGCTTTTGACCTATTGACCACAAATAATTATGAAGACCGACACTAGTTACATTCTTCAACACTCCCTCTTAACTAGGGAGTTATTCATAATTACATATATACAGAGGTACATGGAATATGTCAAAATGATAAGTTCTACAAAGAGTCACAACACACGCAATGTTACAGATTAGATACTTGACCAAGGTATCTAATTTGGTTAGGACTAAGGTGTGTTTCAAGCTTCAGCCACTCTAGGTACCATCAAGCTTCCACTCTAACACCAACCTAGGGATCTAGGTGCGTATCCAAGGTCAAAGCTTCAAGACCAATGCCACGCTCCCTACTCCGGGATCTAGACATCATCACAGGCCGACTAGATGTCCTCCCAAGCATCTTGTCACCCCAAGATGCTTTGTCTCTCCTTATCAACTAAACTAAATATATCCACCAATCCAAGCATGCGTCGAACATTCAACCTTCTTATGGAGAGATCTGTACATACATAACCCAAATTAGTGATAAACTTTCAATATACATATATATTTAACACAAACCTTCGGGGTTCTTAAATACACTGATGCTGCTTAGGTCATCATCATATTAAACACATGTTTGTCGGAATCTTTCTTCTTTAACTTCTTCAGCAACACCCAACTCAGCCTCAACACTTCATCCAAGTCTTGTTCACAACTTTATCAATCACGAATAACTATTAGTAGTGCTTTAGCTATTTTTCGATTTCAAACATCCTCATGGCCTTTTCATCAAGTCATTCACTTCTCTTCATGCTCCCTCTTAACTAGGGAGATATTCTCTTTCCTTTATCTAATGATAAGTCTATCAACTATCTGATTCTTCACACAGGCTCTTCCTTTTACATCAACAATTTATTGGAGGGTTTAATATTAGAATAATACTAATTTAGTTTAATGCTCATTCTCTTAGATGTTGCTAAATTTATTCTTTTAGCAGTTTCTTAGATGAAACTGATTCTTTACATAGAAACTTGATGTTTCTATCTTTGTAAATATCTTTGTATTATTATTGAGTACTGTTGCTCAATTAATTCATTCAATTCATTTGGAAATCCATATGCGTGTTTCGCACTGTTTTATGGTATCAGAGCCAGAAAAAGAGATTTATTGAGAAGTTATTCTCTCTGCATTTTAATCTTTTGAGTTCTTTCTGTGATTCCCTTCTAAGGTCGAGCCCTCTGTAAGCCAGATAGCCTTCACTGAGTCTTAGATTCGGCTCTGCTCACTGTGATAAAAGCTTACACTGTGATAAAAGCTTCAGCTGGTTTAATTTTTTAATTTTAATTTTAATTTTAATTTTTAATTTTTAATTTAAATTTTATATTTTATTTATTTATTAAATTTTTTTTTTCGTGGCTGAAATCTGTGTAGCGCCACTTCAGTTTTTTCTGGTCGTGGACGCGCCATTCGAGATCGTGGCACTGTTTTCTCTCGATTATCAAAGCATATTTGGCACTGTTTTTATACAGGCAGAGGAAGCGTGCATTTCACAAGGCCTGTAAGCATCTGGCTCATTTATTAACGCGACATCTCAGTGTGCAGCGTCAATTCTCGTCGACATTGCATCCAAAACTGGGACATATCATATCATTCAAGCTCGCGTAACATTGGCCCTGGTATATGCTTTGTATCTATCTGTTCTCTTCAAGGGTTTAAAGGTTAGTTTCGACGTTCTTCCTGTTATGACGGCTAGTTTTGGCGATTGTTCCGAATCCATGTTTTTCTGTCCAAGGGTTTGAAGGCGGGTTTTTTGGCGTTTTTCTGGTCTGGGCGGTTTTGGCAGCAGGTTCGACTCCATTTAAAACACAAGCTCGAACCACAGAGCCAGCAAAGCATTAACGCGGATAAACGATATATGCTGACCCATTAAATAAACAGACGTAATCGTTGAAGTGTATGTTCGGGAGTAAATCGTCTGTTGTTAACCAACGCACGGACGTCAAAACCTGTTCAGTTACGGGAGTCGAGCAGAGGCAACGTCTGTTGATTCAGTTGTATCCCAAACAGCAGACGCACGTCAACTTCTTTTCTTAGTTAGAACAGCGGACGCGCGTCAATTTTTTTCTCAGCCAGCATGTCAATTTCTTTTCTCAGCCAGAACAGCGGACGCACGTCAATTTTTTTTTCAGCCAAAACAGTGGACGCACGGACGGGAACATTCTGTTGCTGGTGGTCATTTGTATGCTACACAGCATATTGATTGGAAATCCAATTATTCAACGCTCATATTGCTCATCCCGACATATCTCTTTTGTATAATCGCATAAGTGTTGTTGAGCAGTTGAAATAAGTCATTATCATGGGCTAAGTCACATCTGATCATCTTGGAGTTTTTGGCACAATTTTTTGTTGTTAGTTGATTCTATTTGACAACATTTATCTCTTCAAGTTGGTGGCCAAGGTCTGATTTCAGAGGCATAATTGTCCAGATCAGTTTTCGAGAACGTACAAATGGCCTCTCTCACCAATCTGATGTTAGAAGGAAATCAACGCTTTAATGGTAGCAATTATAACATCTGGAAACAAAGAATGTTGACCATTTTTGAATACAGGCGGCTTGATCAGCTCATTTTGGGCAAAGAACCTCGTCCCGGTACAGCTGGTACCGATCAAGATAAGTTTGATGATAGAAATCGAGAGGCTGTTATGCTTCTCAAGCTCTCTGTGACTGATGATCAGTTACCACAGATTCCTTCTGGCAAGAAATCTGCCGAGATCTGGCAACAATTGAAAGAACTGTACGAGACATTTGATAAGAGCAGAGCTTTCTTCCTCAAAAATCAGTTGTTCTCCATCATGATGGACGAACATACTTCTTTACAGGAACATCTCAACAAGATTAAAGACATTCGAGATCAGCTCGTAGCCATTGGTCGCACCATGGAGGAAGAAGATCTGGTAGTCATCACTCTGAAAAGTCTACCTCAATCTTATGAGCACTTCATAGAAACACTCAACATTACTGCCACTAATGTTGATCAGAAGTTTTCAGAATTATGCACCAAACTCATGCAGCAAGATCGTTGGAAACAACAGTTTGGTAGTGGTGCCGCATCAGCCTCCTCAGAAAATGCCTTTGCTGCCAAATATCAGTCATCTCAGTCCTTTCCGCAGAAAGGTTCTTCCCATTCTTTTGATTTTGCTAGGAAGAAAAATTTGCAGTGTAAACTGTCACAAGTTTGGTCACATGAAGAAAGATTGCCGACAGAGGATTGCTTCTGAACAAAAGAAACAGGGAGGGCCTCATCAGACAGAAAATGTTGCAGAACATTCCGAACAGACAGATTCTGCCTTTTACGCCTTTATGGCTAAAAGGTCTTCAGACCATATTCCATCATCTGCCTGGTACATTGACTCTGGTGCATCACATCATTTTTCTCACAGGCGTGACTGGTTTATTGACTTCTCACCTTTCAGTGATTCCGTGATATTTGGCGGAGGTGAAAAATACATAGTGGATGGCAGAGGTATAGTTCAAATCCAGTCTGGTGGGCGCACACTCATCTTCCTGAATGTGTACTATGTTCCTGGGATGGAAATCAATCTGCTGTCTGTCAGTCAGATTATGAGGAATTCTCCTCAGCTTGATGTAGTATTCAGTGCACACAAATGCTCTATTATCGACAGGGACACTAGTCTTACCGTTGCTGTTGGCCTAGAAGATCATGGTTTATGCAGGCTTCTTGACACTGGTGATTTTCCCGAAGTGGCTCTAGCAGCTCGTGTTTCTCCTATCAACACTCTATGGCATCAACGATATGGTCACCTAAACATGCAGTATCTCTCTCAGCTTTCTCGGGACGGACTTGTATCAGGTTTACCTGACATTCAGACTCAGCAGTTGGGCGTATGCGGCGCTTGTCAAGCTGGCAAACAACATCGGTCTTCATTCACGAATGGAGAATCTTGGCGCACATCTAAGGTACTCCAGTTAATTCATGTTGATATTTGTGGTCCTATGAATACATCTTCTATCATTGCTTGCAAATATTTTTTGCTTATTGTAGATGATTTCAGTAGAAAGATGTGGGTATATTTTCTCAAATATAAATCAGATGCATTTAGTATCTTTCAGAAGTTTAAAACCTTAGTAGAAAAAGAGTCTGGCTGTAATATCATGACTCTTAGGACAGATAATGGGGGGGAATTTTGTTCTTCTGCTTTTTCGAACTTCTGTGACACTCATGGCATAAAACGCCAGTTCACTACACCTTACACTCCTCAGCAGAACAGTGTTGTTGAACGCCGCAACCGCACGGTTGTTGAAATGGCTCGCTCCATGTTACAACACAAGAATGTTCCAAACAAATTCTGGCTGAAGCAGTCTTTACTGCTGTTTATCTTCTTAACCGATCACCCACTCAGGCTGTTAAAGGGAAGACTCCCGAAGAGGTTTGGTCTGGCCGTAAGCCGAAGATCAGTCACCTCAAAGTTTTTGCTCAATTGCATATGTTTGGATTCCAGCTGCTAAGCGCTCTAAATTGGATTCCAAAAGCCAGAAACTCATGATGACAGGGTACAGTGATCCATCACAAGGCTTACCGACTAATAGATATAGCCACTGGTCATCTTAGCTTCAGTCGGGATGTGGTATTTGATGAAGACAGAGGATTCTTTCAGTCTTCTTCTGAGCAGTGTTCTAAGGATCAGCCTCACAGTGTTCTTCTTCCAGTAAGTCCACCTGATGGGAGGGATGATGCAACATCAATGTTTGATCATACAATGCCTGAGCCTCCTCCGGAAAATCATCCTTCTCTTGCTGCTCCTATTGCTTCTGAACCTTCTCCATCTCCTCCTGCTATTGGTTCCTCTACTCCTCGGCCAAAATGGTGGGCTAAAACCATTGATGATCTCAGGGATGATGAACTCCTTGAAGGACGAACTTCTAGACATAAGAGCAAACAACAGTCTACAGTAAACTTTGCTCTTATGGCTAATCTACACGGTATCTTTGAGCCTCAGACTTACTTAGAGGCTAAGGGCATATCTGAGTGGGAACAGGCTATGGATGCTGAATTCCAAAGTCTTCAGAAAAATCACCCATGGACTCTTTCTGATCTTCCTGAAGGGAAAAAGCCCATTAGCTGTAAATGGGTATATAAAGTGAAATACAAAGCAGATGGAACTCTAGACAAGTATAAAGCTCGACTTGTGGCTCGAGGATTCTCACAAAAGGAAGGCATTGACTATGAGGAGACTTTTGCTCCTACAGCCAAAATGAGTACCATACGGCTTGTCCTTGCCCTAGCAGCTCAGTTCAAATAGAAAGTTCATCAGATGGATGTAAAAAGTGCTTTCCTAAATGGTGACTTACAGGAAGAAGTCTACATGACACAGCCTCCAGGATTTAAGATGGCCGGTCAAGAACAGAAAGTATGTAGATTAGCTAAAGCTCTCTATGGATTGAAACAAGCTCCTCGGGCTTGGTACATGAAAATTGATCGGTACCTGACAGATCATGGTTTTGAGCGAAGTCCATCTGATGCAAATCTATATATCAAGCATACTGGTGATGATATCTTGTTTGTGGTTGTCTATGTAGATGACCTTATCATTACTGGCAGCTCTGCACATTTGATCCATGGGATCAAACAAGACTTATGCAGAACCTTTGATATGACAGACT
>APFE031094755.1:1617-24108 GCA_000404065.3 Pinus taeda | reverse complement strand
ACCACTCTCTATGGGGAGTGAAGTTAAAGGATGCACCTGAGTCAATCAACCATGCCTCATGATCTACATGTGTACTTGAAGAAGCCAATTATACATCCCCACCTTCATCTGAGGTGTGTTTCACCTCTGCAGAAGGAGCATCATCAGATCCCTTTCCTTTGTCAGGAGCTTTAGATTTATAGTCCCTTTTGTAGTGCCCTTCCTTTCCGCATTTCCACCACATCTTTACATGTTTTCCTAGAGATTTAGATCTCCCTCTAGATTTAGATCTCCAACTCGATGACTTATTTTTGTTTCTGTTCTAGGACCGTCCTCGTACAAACAAGGCATCACCATTCTGGATCTCCATATTTTTCCGTCTCATCTCCTCCGTCATCAAGGATGAGACTATCTCATCAAACTGTAAGGCAGTTGCATTGCTACCTATTACAATAACCAGACTATCCCACGAATCTGGTAGAGAACACAACAAATTGATATACTTATATTCATCTACAATTTTAATATCAACAAATAATAATTAACTAACCACAATATTAAATGCATTCAGATGCTCTGTCACTGAGTCTCGATCTTTCATCCTCAGGTTATACAACTTTTTCCTTAGGACCAATTTATTCACAAAGACTTAGATTGGTACAAAGTCCCTAACTTGACCCACAAAGCCTTAGTCTTAGCTTCCCCTGATACATTCAACAATACTGAATCTGAGACACACAATCGTATTTTGCTCTTTGCCTTCCGATCCAACTTCTTCCATTCTTCATCGGACACTCTCCTCGATTTAGTACACGGATATACCACGATCCACTGCTCTTTATCTATCAACAGATCCTCCATCTTGAGTTTTCATAACTCAAAACTCTGACCATTAAATTTCTCGATCTCTATCTTTCCACTGCTCACCATATTCTTTCACCACCAGAATCGATCCCGCAGATCTCCCATTGAACAGGGTCTACCATACGCCCGAGTGAAACCCATCAGCAACAAAGGCATCCCTTTGAAGCCAAAACCTTGCTCTGATACGAAATGTAGGTTTTAACCCCATATAGAAATTACCTGCATATGAATTCTAAAACATAGAAAATAAATAATGCGAGAGCATAACACATAAAACACATATACACAGAGATTTTCCCCTGGATCCCAAAACGGGGACTACCAGATTGATTTTTCATTATGTTCCTTTCAATGTCACAATACATATTTATACACACCGAAGCATCCAATATCATGGACCGAAAACCATCACGTCCAAAACCATGTGTGAAAAGCATGCACAAAAGCAAAGGTAGGTCCACCCAACCTAATATAGGGTCCAAAAAAAAATCCCCAGGGCGTTGCCCCAGACCCACATAGAGGGGGGCTACCTGGCCCCCTCAAACCCCCTGTGACCCCCTCACTACGCAATCAACACAAAGAAGGGGGGGCTACCCGCCCCCCTCAAACCCCCTGTGACCCCCTCTCTATGCCATCAGCGCAAAGAAGGGGGGGATCTACCCCCCCTCTAACGCCTTGATTAACTAGGGGAGCTAGTCTTGGAAGGAATATAACACAACCCAACATAATTCTCCATTAATGGAGCTAGTGGTGTTCATTATACTTATGCATCTTGGAAGAACTTCTTGATACTTGAAGCCTTGTGACTAGCACCTTTTCATGCATGGATTGTGGATGTTTTAATACTATTCTTCTAATGTTTGCAATTTATGTTGGCTTTCACATGTACTTAATAAATTGAACTATTTTAGTGGCTTTAGTGCTTAACTTGTTGAGAATGTGTTGTGATGTCGTAATGATTGTTGCATCTATGTGAACTGTTTCACGATTTTTTCTTGTTTTCCACATGTGCCTCTTCCATATTAGTACTATTACTTGTCTTTTAGAGACTCCATTCTTTTCCCTTCAGTAGTAGAGCCTTGATACATTTACAACTAAACATTCCACTAGGCACACTCTCTTGCTCATTCAAGAGCACATGTGTGCTTCTCTCACATGTTGATTGTTTTAAGCTAAGGAAAATATTTAAGATAATGGAAACAATGCCATATAATCAGATGGTATCCCTACACCAAATGATGTAAGGTCTAATTGGGACCTTATATCGGAGAGATCCCCTGAATATTTGGCGGCTTCCAGCACCATCAACAAAGAGAATGAACAAGAGTTGAACCCAAAACTGTCAAGAAAGCTAGCAATTGTTTCTCTGGTGCCTTATTATTATTGATGTCTCTTTTTTCTTCATTTTCCTTCTAATTTCCTTTGCATGCAAATTTGTGTCTCTTCACCTTCATTTTCTCTTATTTTCCTTTATTTTCATAATTAAATTCCAATTGTTGCCTATTTTCCTTTGACAATTTCCATAGCCATTAATAAACCATAAGTGATGCCCACTATAATGTTTTTCCCATAATTCAACTTGGAATATATGTCCCATGACCTTGGTCTTATTTTATTTACATGGAAAATCCAACAGGGGCTATTACAGTGACTAAGTGGAGGATTTCAAAACTTTCACAAATTCACAGTTTTTCTGTATCAGGTATGTAAAGGACCAATGGATCTGTTCGAATTAATTTTTGCATAAATAGTGGAAAAGGGTATATGTGTACACCACAAAAATTTTGAAATATGGCCATAATGTTGCATATCTCGCCAAACAACATAGAGATTCTCCTTAAGTATCTATGGGGTTTACATAGCCATCTACAAAAGCAAGTGATGTTGTTCAACCCTAGAACTGTGGATGATTCTCATGTACAAGCACAATACCTAGAGAAAATACATGGGGTTTACATAGCCATCTACAAAAGCAAGTGATGTTGTTCAACCCTAGAACTGTGGATGATTCTCATGTACAAGCACAATACCTAGAGAAAATACACCAAAAGAAAAATAAATCAAGTGGGTCAAAGTAAAAAGAATACTAGGAAACTTCCAAGGAGAGGAAGAAGAAGAGGAAAGGGGGAAAAGCCAAAAATACAACAACCTGTTGATGGTGTTGGACCCACCAACATTCAGGGGATCTCCCCAATAAGAAGTCCCAAATAAACCTCAGGCCGTTTGGAGTAGGAGTCCCAACAGTGGGTGGTAATGTAGTGCCTTGACCGTAGTAATGCGCAAAGATAAGAATGATGACTTTGGTTGGAAGTAAGTGTGTGACCTTGTACCAAGTCAAGTGAGATGCATGGGGGTTCTAACACACGGAGGGGAAAAGGAAGTGTGCTCCTTAGAAGCCTATAATAGTACACAGCTTGAAAGGAACAAACGAGCGGAATGACATGACAAGGCAAAATGTGGAATAGTCCACAAACCGAAGTGACGGGTTAATCCAACAACACACATTCAACAAGATTCATACAATTGCATACGAAGTAGTTTATAAGCCAATGTGTAAGTTAAAAAACATACATTGCTAAAGAAATCAAAGTAGTCCAACTACAATAACAACATATGCATGAAAGCATGTTGGCTCAGTTACTATTATTATAAGTAAAAGTTCCATCCATACATACACCATTGCTAGCCACTATCCCTAATAGTGGAACATTACAATCAAGAACACCTAATCCTCCAAAGAAGTATACTCTCTCTATGATATGGATAAGCAAAGGCTCGTCACAATACTCCCAAGCCTTCTCTAAGCCTAAGCTTAGCTAAAAGCTTGGCTCCCAAAAGCCCCATCTATGAGTTATGAGGTTCTATCTATAACAAAGGGTGGGGTGACCCTTGACATTCCACTTTGTGACTCTTTGAATATGCTCATGACTCTTCAAATTCTTTATGAATAAATCATTACATTACATAGTGATTGTTCACATTCCACTAATGACACTTGTAATTTCACTTACAACATATTTACAAATAATATACATTTTCCACATGTACCCATGTGAGACAAAATAGGCTAGAGACAACCTAGAAATCAAAAACACGATGACTTAGAAGTTTGGGGAAAGACCAACTCGACAACCTCCACTTGATGCTTCTCTATCACGTACTGATGCCAACCTTGGTATCGTGCTATGATGTTCCCAAACTTCTTGATGGTGTCTTTCTGATAGCGGATTCTTACCTCCATAGCTTCTAGGTATATGGTCTTAGGACTTTTTTCCAACTCATCCTAAAGCATGTGCAACATGGTATAGACCATGACAGGACCACGAATGTACTCCTGCATGTTTTGTGCACTTAGCTCCAAGTCATCGTTGGTGGCCTCTCGCCTTAGCTACTCCATGTACCTGTCAACCTCTAGTCAAACTTGGTTCTTATGCTTAGCTTCGATGAGGGAACCGATTGACGAGATCCTGTGTGTTCTCACCATGACATCCAAACTCATACAACCATGCATATAAAGCATGTATGTTGCTAACGAATGGGGCGATCTGCTCATAGTTTTGGATCAACATCCGATCTTTACTTTGTCTAGCTCTGCCTACGGCTTGATCATCTTTGGCAAGTGAAGTGGGGTTCCCTTGTACTGCATTGTCCATTATTGCACATGGGTGATAGTAGCACGTATGTCCTTGAGATTTTGGACAACAATTTTGCTCCGCCACTGAAAGCTATGCAGATGGACAACTGAATTATACACAGTGACAAATCTGTCATAAATCTTTCGCATGGTAGTCTCAAGGGTTGATACTTCAACAAGTATCTTTTCCTCATATTTTCCATTGCGGAATCTACAAATTGTTCTGCCTTTTTCCTGGCCACTTTCAAGTTCTTTTCCATTTGTTCATTCTCGGCTAATAGGTACTTAACATTTGAGCTCGTGGCTCCTGCATAAGCCAAAGTGGCATCGAAAATGGCAACTAGATGCTTTTTGAGATCTGACACTATCACCCTTTCCTTCATGAATGCACGTGACGCATGATCATCCACGAAATGCTTTATTTGTTCTTATACAATCTTCTTCTGCAACTCTTCAAATGATAGATTGTACACATCCATCACCAGATCATCATCAAGGAGAACATCCTCTTCTTTGCTCACTCAGGATTGGTTCTGCTATTGGAGGTGGTGGAGATTGAGAGGTGACCTCGAGTGCTCTTGGCATGAGTTCAGTATCTTGATTCTGTGGCTCTTGCCCCAACTCCATGTCTACCACTTCAATTGGTTGCTCAATCTGTTGAGCAAGCTCCCAATCCTGCACTAGCTCACCTTCTTCTTCAGCTTCCGGTGGTTCTGACTCCTCAAACTGTATGGCTATTGTTTGCTCTGTCATCGTGCTCTGCCTTTCTTCTTCTTCCTATTTCTGTTTATCTTCCCTCTCTCTTCTTCTTATCTCCTGCTCTTCCTTCAACTTCTTCTCCATTTCCTGCAACTTCCTTTCTGCTTCCTCCAACCTTTGCTTTTCTTTCTTCCTTCACTCTACCCTCTTTATGTGTTGTTTCCTCTTTGCCTCCACTACCAAAGTTTCTTTCTGAATGATAGGATCCTCTTTGAACTTGTACCTTTCCTCAGCCTCTGGGTTCTTGACAATATTTATCTTATCCTTGTCATGCGTCAATTTGCTACTTATTACAGTTGTTGTTGTTGTTGTGTCCTGCGATGTTGTTGCTTGCAGAGCAGCGTTCCATGTTGTGGCTATATTGACCGGTTCATTGAGCTTGGGGTAGTTGTAACAGTACCTCCAGGGGTCCTCCTCTGCCCAATGAAATGCCACATGGATCCATGGATAGTACACCTTCACATAGTGGTTCTTGCAAATACCATGGGGATCATACCGATTAGTATTTGGTTCCAAACTTGAACTTCACTATCTCCTTAACTTTAGCATTTGCATCCTTCAAGCTCTTAATCTCATACAATCCAATCCACAAAGGAAGAGCAGGCCATGGTGCCTTCTTCCTCCTATGCAGCCCCGCTAACCTCTTACATGACCAACTTGTATGTGGCATACCTCAGTAGAACATGCGGAGGCTTCAATCTGCCAAACATCCTGATGAAGGTGCTATTGGGTGAAGCATACCAATCTACAATGTCAAGTATTGCCTCCTTTGCTTCTTGAGACATGCAAAGTCTATCATGCTCAAAGATCAACTTATACACCAGGATGATGAAATGGTTAGCAACCTCACCATAACTCCTCGGTAACTGCAGCGGGAAAGCAACTTGCAATAAATGTTGATGACAACCTCTTTTAGTGTCCAGTCCAACCCATGCCGGGAAACTAATGTTGGGCATAGATTGCATCATGTAGATACGTGGACATGTAGAATATCGCTTGCTCATCCTTGGGCAGATTTTGGATGTTAGTCACATGGACTTTCAACTGAAGATCCAATAGATCTGATTAGTTTAATGGCCTTCCATCATTCACCAACTCGTCCAACACAACCACCTAATTTTCTATAAAGGTCTCCATTCTCTCTTAACCATATAATTGGCATGCAAAGATGATCAAGAACTAGTAGGCCTTCTTGAGTGAATTTGCCTTCTAAACATGATTAGGTGACGCTCTAAACTTCGAAGACTCTTTCACCCAATGCTTTACAATATCTCTGGAGTTCACAAAGTTGTGGGTGGCACAGAAAAGTGCATCCATGCGGTTCACCGGCTAAGGTAAATGATACATCTGTCGATTGTTCTTCGCCCTGAAGTTGGAAAATTGTATCCCACTAACACTGATCAATTTCATAGTCTTTGGATCTCTGTGTGAGACAATGCAGTGGATGATGCCCACACATGGGAAGGCGAGGTACCTGCATGCAACCTTATGTAAGCCTGACTGATGGACATTAATATAAACATATCGATCCTTTGGATCTTCCTTGAAGTCCCCTGCAAAGATATCATTGATTTCATGCCATGTTAACTTCATTCCCTTCTCAATGAACAACTAAGTGTGCATAAATTGGAAAGTTCACTGACACCTTCTCAATTGCTTCCCCAGTGCTACTCTCGATAATATCCTTTGATGCAGCTCTCTTAGAAGCCATGTTACATGTAACTATTAGAGAGTTTCTCAACAACGATTGTACCTAGAGACAAAGAGGACACTCATGGCATGCAAATGTTAGCTTGAAACCAAAATCACTTCAAGAACATACCAAGCAACAAATTGGGCAACTGTTGGGAAGGATTGCGCAATCTTGGCTCACATAGGCCGCCAGCTGGAATTGTTCATTACTCAATCCCTGCAGTCTGTGGGGAGGTCTTGTTGACTAAAACTGTGCAATGCGTAGTTCAGTCTGGGCACAAGCCAGGAGAGACTGCACATTACGCAATATCAGTGGCCATGGCTTGGGGCTGGCTCATGGAGCTGCACAATGCATAGTTGGGTTCAGTCGTGGGCAACCTCTATGCAATTCTAGAAGCCAAGGCTGAGGCCTTCAGCTCCAGCAATGTGCAGTGGATGCTTGGGAAGATGAGATCTGGGCCAAGGAAGCCTAGATCTGTCAAGGGAAATGAGAAATCAAATAGATCTAAAGGATTGAATGATGTTAGGTGCATATCTAAGTGAATTATAATGCATGCAAGTGAAACAAGTGCAGGAATCAATCAAACCAAAGGAAAACAAAGCATGTGGAGAGAGTCGTCGCAATGATGATCGTTAGTGCAGAAACTGGGTGATGCATGTGACACTTGCGAAAGGAAATGAAAAACTTAAAAAAATACTTCTACAAGATAAAACAAGTTGAAATGTCAGCGATCGTTCAACAAAACAAGTGAAACAACACTCTCATAAGATAAACAAACAAAAGCAACAAAAGACTAAAAAAACAAGACTTACCCAGAAAAGCAACAACGATCCGGAGGTTCCTTAATCTCCTCGGGAATGCCATAGCTCCAAGATCAAATGTGAAAATGATCTATAGAATCATCCATAAACAAATTTGGTTGATTTAGGGTTTATGACAAGAAGGCCAAAATTAAGGAAAAAGCGACACTTGACGGCAGTTTCCAAAATAACTCAAGTGTCTCCTCGGGGCCTCTAAAAATTGATCCTTATTTTCTGGGGGATGATTTTTCACTTCTTTTTTCCTCTTTAGGAAAGGCCTCCACACATTACTTAGAGAGATTGCGCATTTCTGGGAAGGACTGGGCAACTCACTAGCTCATGCACTGAGCAGCTTCTGAGCAGGAAGCTTCTGCACAATTTCTGGGTTGAGTGGCTTTGGGCTGCCTCTCATGTTTTGCACAATTTCCCAGCTAAAGATGGGTTTTCATCTAACTCTGCACAATTATGGAGCTAAAGGCTCACTATTAGCTCAAACTGTGCAATTCCTAAGAGCAAGGTTGGTTGCCCTCAAGGATTACATAGTTCACTAAGGAAAGCCTAGAACTGGGTTGAAACCAAGTCAAGAGATCAGCTTATGGGTTAAACATTAAATAAAGTAAGAAAACACAAGCCATAATGCAAAATATAAAGCTCCATAAAAGCACAAGTACCTAGGTCAGTGCGAGATGAGTTGTTGTGATTATGGAGGGAGGATCCAAAACGAAGCATAGGAAAAAATTTGGAGGGTGGTTGTAGTCGCTACAACATTGGCAATGCACTAGTAGAACTACATGTCTCTATATGGACCTTGTCTCATGTAAAGTGAGTCTAATTCTTCTAGAAGTATTGTTTGATTCTTTGATTGTCATAGCTCCTTCACTAGCTTAAGTTAAAGATGTAGTTCCTACCATTCTCTTTATAAGTGGCACACATACCAAGCCAAGTCAATTGAGTTGTTTCGATTGGGGATGAGTTGTATATTGATGCACAAGTAATATAAATTGTCAAAGTTTTAGTTTCATCTATAGTGTTTCTCTACTGCTAGCAGGCCTGGACAGTACCCCGACGGAGTCACTTCAAGAACACAAGCATTGCTCCACTGCAAGCAAGCCTAGACAGTACCCTGATGGAGTTACTTACTTCACCTCTTTGCACAAGAACCCTTTCTCTTCTTTCACCTTTATTTTATTTTTCATTTCATTTCATTTTCATAGAATTGTGCATAAGCACTTATTTATTTCATGAGGTGGAAGAGGGATTCTGACTTATTAAGAGCATAAGAGGTTGTCCCGTCAAAGAAGGATGTTTATATATACTTCTAAAATACTTGTTAAGGTTTTCCCTCTTTCCTTACTCTACTTGACTGAGTTGACAAGGGTTAAATAAATAGAGAAAACCAATTATAGTAGGTGGTACTAGTTAAAAGTGCAAGCGTTGTGATTTCACTAAGACTCACTCTGAAAGGAACGTATTTTCCATCAGGGTATCATCGACTAGAATAAATGCAAGATCTTCATAAAGAGAGGGAATAGACAGCTAACCAAGTGTTAATAGCTTGCACAAGTCCTCTTGTATTTCACCATGCTTGTCTCAAGAAGCCAAACACGATTTCATGTGGAAACTAATCCTACGGGTGCATAAGAAAAGAAGCAATGTAAAGAAGTAAGACAAAGAAAAACAAAGTAAGCAAAACAAAATAGAAAATCAAACACTGCTCCTACTCCTAAGCTAACTAGAGAATGGGCCAACTCACATGAAGTGATATTTCTAATACAGCCAGCGACACATTGGTTGACCCATGTAGGTGATGGCATGGTTGACGAGAAAGATATTCAATCATACCAACAGACAAGAAAGATAAATCAATGCAAACAAAAATGTTCAAAGTTTGAATACATCCACAGAAAAGAAAAAAATGAAAGCACATGAAAGTCACTTTGCAGATGTATCATGGTGTTGTGTCACATTACGCGTGGATGAAAAGCATGTACAGACCTTCGAACTCGACAAACGAGCAAACATGAATAAAGAAGAAAAGTTTCATTTCACAACAGTGATTGCCACGTATAACTCCTCCAATGCATGAGAAATATGATCGTGTGATTTTGGTGGAGGATGCGAAAACTATGAATTGGATCGATTTTCAATGTGAACAGGAGAGTGATGAGGAGCCTAGGGAGATTCAACATATTTATGATCGGAAGTGAGACTAACCTCAAGACTACGAGAACCTGACATAACCATCAGCTCGGGATGAAGTGTGTCAACATCTTGATAAGTTTCCACTTCATCAGAAGATGGATCATGAAAGACCAGTGGATTAGGAAGATCAACAATAGGTGAATCAGAATCATGATCACACGAATGAGTGAAAATATCATAACAATCACAATGAGAAAATTCAAGATGGACAATGACATCCTCGTGATCTGACGAATCATAGAGAGGGGTTAATGAAAAACAAAAAAGTTCACCCTATGAGTTTCTAGAAATGAAAGATGGAAGATCAGTGGATCCAGGAAGAAATATTTGTCCTCTCCATAATCAAATGACAGACTAACATCCTGCATGGTCTGTGAATGATTGGGAGTGGAAACATCTGGAGATGTATTTTTTCACAAGAGGAGTCAGAAATGGCAGCACCACAGAAGATGTCAATATAAAGCGAACAAGGTGTGGAACAAAGGAGGTCGTCCTTCACTGCAATATTCTTCTTCATATTCCCACACATACTCATAAAAAGAATAACACAGGTTGGTTATTCAACACCAAGTCTGTCCATAACTTGATCCTCATGAACATCACATGTGAAGTCTGGAACAGATCAACACAACATACCAAAATCTAGAGGATCAAAGGAACCAGTTGACAGAGGTTGAACGGATGAGATCACGTGACAACCATCAGGCTTGCATTCCAAATATATGCAGAAATCCAGATCATGTTGGGAAGGAGGAGATGGTGACAGTTCAACAGGTAGGTTCACAACTTCTCCCACCCTATCCTGTAGAGCTAAAATTGTTTTATGAGAAGGGTATGGAAGGTCGCATGGGACAACAACCTTGTCTGCTTCAGATTTCCAAGCTCTAGCATCGAGGTATGTTGGGAGGGGTTTGAAAGATTCTAAATCATGTGGATTCTAAGAGATGTAAACAAGATAATGAAATCTTTCATTCAAAAATTTCCAGTCAACTTTATCTCTGGAAATTCAAAACAGTAATGATGGAAATGATCATAAAAATGCGCAATTGATTCGTCAGGTGATTTTCGCAATTTTAAAATTTTGTGATGAATTAAATTACGGTCATAAAAGATGAAAGAATAGCCTAATTCTTTGATCATGTGCTCAAAAAAGTGTATAAACGTTGCAGGCAATGTGTGACACCATTGCTTGACACACCCTTCAAACATGAAAGCAAACATCCCACAGGCAATGTCGTTTGGGGGGACCTCATTCCAATCACAGAAGCCCATAAAGGAAATTGCATGAATTAACAAGGATGTTCCACTTTCGCCATCAAATTTGAGTTCTGACACGAAATCTATAAAATTTTCCGACACATCAATAGAAATAGAGTGAGAAAAATATGTTGGGGTTGTGATTGTGATATAAGTCATGAATGATGTGCAAAAATTCAAAACAAGCTTCAAGGGCTCAAATTATCATCTGTCCCTCCTTCTAGTGCCAGAAATGTTGACAGTGTTGGACATGTTATCACAAAACCTATCCCTGACAAGTTGTTGATCAGGTGGACCTTGAGTAACTGTTTCAAACCAACTTTTGGCTGAGGCTTAGCCTCCTCAACCTAAGAGGGCTCTCTCACTAGGTTAAAGATTTTGATAATGGATTAGATGGCTAACTATATGAAACAAATGAAGGAGTGTAAATGGCTGAAACATAGTTAATAAACATCCATTGGGCTTAAGGAGTCATAAAATGCTTAATATGACAACAATATCAGTTGAACATGGAAGTCAGGGCATCAAAAGTTCAATATATCAGTTAACACATAGAAACATGTAGGAAACACAGTCTAGAGCATAGCCAATGAGTTCTAAGTATCATACATTCATACTACTGCAAATAAGGAAATGAGGACAAACATAAAACAAGCCACCATTGAACTCTTTCTGAATGCTGAGAAGTAAAGCCAAAGTCTGTATTCATAAAAACATAATATTCTACAATGACAAAATATGAGTGTTTTCTCTGAAAATTTCCAACCTCTGGTGCATTACAAATCTTGTCATATATAGAGTTTCCTTCCAAGCTTGAATTCCTTCCTCCAACAAGAGGGGAATTCGAATTTCTCTAGACCTGACACCTATTGAACTTTAAGCAAACTATTAATTACAACTGACTATAAACTAACAGTCTTAAAGACCTGATTTGACTAGGAGTGTAACTCCTTATCTATGCTAGCAACAACCTTAGCTATGAAAACAAATTCGTTTTTTGACATTTGTCCCTCTTCATCTTTGGCTTATATGATGACTTTAAACTTCATGCTGGCCTTTGATTGCTTGTCCTTTAACTGTCCCTGGATACTAGGAAAACTGCCCCTGTTTTTTCTACTTTGGTCTCCAAAGTAGTTCCTCGAATTCTGCTAACCATTTTATCCCTTTTAATAACATGTGATGCCTTGAATTATACCAAAGGTCCTGCTCATATACTCATGCTAAGACAAAAACCCTTAGAAGCTGGTTAAAGCATGACAACCGTCTGAGCTACGAAATGAATGTTGTTTTCGTAGCGCACAGTTTGGAGATATTCAGTGCCTCTCATTCTTTGAATTTTCCTTTGCCTAGTATTCAAAACTTCTGAGGTGGCCCTTTTATATCTCCTGCAATAACATTCTTTCATAATGGTTCCCCCCTTTCATTTCAAAATTGATTCAAAAAACAAAACTGGCAGCTTCAGCAGTTTCGTAGCGCACTACGAAAGTGTTGTGCATTATATGTCATTTTTAACAGTTTCGTAGCGCGCTACGAAACTGCTGTGTGAGTCAAAAACACAGTTTTTTGTCATTCTTGGGATTTTTAATGACTTCTCCACATGCTATGAGCCAAATAATCTAACATTATCTATCCAAAATAACCTTCAATCTTCAAAAATTAAACTTCACATCAAAATTGTCTCAAAATTGTTTCACTTACTATCTGCGTCATTTATGTTGAGGTTGTTCTTCTGGTTCATTCAGTTGAATCTTCAAATCTTCGATCTGTCTTTTCATCATTCAGATTCCAGTTCTTAATTTTTCATTGACCTTTCTGATATATCTTGCCTCCTTTATTGTAGGGACCGTCCAAGTGAAATATTGAGCATGACAGCTAACTACTTCAGGTATTGAAGCTTTTTTATCTTCCCATAGAGCCTTCATTCTGTTGAAATTGGCTTCCTTAACTGCATGTTTCCTTGCTTTTTTTATAAGTTTGGCAATCTCAAGATTGGCAAGCTTCAATTTCTTCTTAACCTCCTCGAAGCTACATTCTTCCTTATGAGTGATAATTGTCTTACCTCTGTCATCTTTGTGCAGTTGTGATGATGTTTCTGATAGAACCACAGGTTCGTTATGTAATTCTGCTACCTCCCCTGTCTCACTTGCTTTTGGTTGTGCCTCTTGTATCCTTCTTGAATGCCTTGTCACAGGTCTTCTTGGCTTTAACACAAACTCTGAGGCTTGGTCATCAAATTGAATCTTTTTGGAAGATTTAACTCTTTTGGTTTTGTTCTTGCTGGCTTCAAGTAGCTCTGCTTGGACCAGAGGAGTCTCTTCTATGTCGATGGCCTGGAGGAGATCATTCAAACTTCCCTTTGAAGCTTGGCTTTCATTAGCAATCACAGTCTTCCCCTTTTACTTGGCTAATTGACTTCTTGTTACTCTTCTTTAGACAGTTTTATCAACAGACTGCTCTTGTACCACATCATTGATTTGAACCTTATTCCTCTGTGACTGTTGGGGTGTGTCTTGTACTACTAGTGGTGTCATAGGCTCCTTCACCTACTTTCTGGCTTTCAATTTCACAAATCTTCTTGATCTTGTTTCCTCCTGATGACTTACTGCTTGTGAAGATATCTCCTTAGCCTTAGGGCTAAGTCCTGTTTCAGTTTTAAAACCTGTCATAAACAAGAAAGCAGACCATTCTCTTCCCATCTTCTGAAGCTCATGTAAAATAATCAGCTTGATCAACCCATGATGGAATAAGGAGGTTTCACAAGATTCTTTCTTCAATTGAAACTTATCAGACATTTTTCCTAAGCTACGAAACAGATAAAAAGGTAAATCAAGAGATATCTTTCCAGTGAAATGTAAGAGGAGCTTAAAATGATAAGAGTACACCTTATGATATCTTCCCTCATAGGTAAAATATATTTGGGTGCATGTCAGCAAGTTGGCATATGAATCCTTTACATAGCTTCTGGGCACTGATCTGGTTAAGTCCAAGCCTATGAATTCTTGCTTCAAAAATTCTTGGCTGGGTGCCATTTCGAATTTAAAGTTCTTGAACCATATTTCCTGGCCTCTTGGTATCTCAGTGACTGCAGATATGACCTCAGGAGAAATTGGAATTTCTAGCACTCCAACTCTTGAATTCAAACCAGTGAAATTGAAACAAAAATATTTGGTTACTTGAACATGACCGCCTTGAAGTTTTTTGCAGAATCTCCAACAACCCACCTATCTGAATGCGTGTTCAACATCTCTGCTTCTCATGAGCACATATAAACCTTCAGGTTCAACTCTAAGACACCAACCTGGTCTGTGATTTTTCCTTTCTTCAGACATGTCTATGAAATCCCTGCAAGGAAACTTGAAGATAAACTTGCACTATATTGTTTGAACACTGCCTCGCTTGAATTTGAAACTGAGAACTGCCTTTCTTGAGCTTTCAAAAAGTTTTGATGAGTGTCGTCCTTAAACTTGCCAATTGTCTTCTTATGCATGAAAGGAACACGGGAAAAACCAAGACTAACTCACCTCACCTTACTTTTTTTTGAAATTTGAAAGAATGTGTACAAGACATCTAACGAATCTAATGATGAGAATGAATGGCTACATGTGATAGGCATGGTTCAAGGACTGACACGTGGTGATGAAACATTAACAGATTTTGATGGAAAAGATAGCTGGACAAGATCTGGCATGAACCCCCGATTTCGTAGTGCAGCCATTGCAAATTCTGGGTTTTGCACTACAAAATTTCCTAGTTACGAATCCCTATTTTCGTAGCGCACATAATGTATTTTATGAGTTTGTGCTACGAAAACTCCTAGTTGATTTCGTAGCGCATGCCAACTTCAAAACAGTTTTGACACATGACACCTATGAACCATGTGGGACTAATGATAGTTAACACAAGATTGTTGACCTTATTTAACAATGGGAACAACACTCTATCCTATGTTTTAGACTCCCTAAACAAAACAATAGAAATGACTTGACCAAGACTGACTTACAACTTTGAAACCATACAAGTTGTCCAATTTTTTATTTTTTTTAGTGGTAACAGGACCCACCAACATTCAAGGGATCTCACCGGTAAGAAGTCCCAACTAGACCTCAAACTATTTAGAGTAGGAGTCCCAGTAGTCGGTGGTAATGTAGTTCCTTGACCGCTATAGCGCGCAGAGATAAGTATGATGACTTTAGTCGGAAGCAAGTTTGTGACCTTGTAGCAAGTAAATTGAGATGCATGGGGGCTCTAACATACGGAGGGGAAAAGGAAGTGTGTGCCTTAGAAGCCTATAATAGTACGCAGCTTGAAAGGAACACAGGAGCGAAATGACATCACAAGCTAAAATGCAGAATATTCCACAAACCAAAGTGACGGTTAATCCAACAACACACAGTCAACAAGATTTATACAATTGCATACAAATTAGTTCATAAGAAAATGCATAATTTAAACAACATACATTGCTAAAGCAACCATATTAGTCCATCTACAATAACAACATATGCATGAAAGCGTGTTGACTCAATTATTATCATTATAAGTTAAATTTCCATCCATACATACACCATTTACAACAACTACCCCCAATAGTGGAACATTACAGTCAATAACACTTACTCCTCCAAAGAAGTATACTCACTTTACGCTATGGAGAAGCCAAGGCTCGTCACAATACTCTTAAGCCTTCTCTAAGCCTAATCTTAGCAAAAAGCTTGGCTCCCAAAAGCCCCCTCTATGAGTTACGAGGTTATATTTATAACAAAGGGTGGGGTGACCCTTGACATTCCCCCTTATGACTCTTTGACTACCCTCATGACTCTTCAACTTTTTCACAAATAACTCATTACATTACATAGTGATTGTTCACATTCCACTAATGACACTTGGAATTTCACTTACAACATATTTACAAATAATATACATTTTCTACATGTACCCAAGTGAGACAAAATAGGCTAGATACAACCTAACAAGACAAAACACCATGACTCAAACGTTTGGGGAAATACCAACTCGGCAAACTCCACTTGATGCTTCTTGGTCATGTACTGATGCCAAGCTTGGTATTTTGCTATGATGTCCCCAAACTGCTTGATGGTGTCTTTCTGATAGAAGTCTCTTGCCTCCATAACTTCTGGGTATGTGGTATTGGAACCTTTGTCCAACTCATCTTGAAGCATGTGCAACATGGTATTGACCATGACAGGGCCACCAATGTACTTCTGCATGTTTTTTGTACTCAGCTCCAATTCAATGTTGGTGGCCTCTCACCTTAGCTGCTCCATGTACCTATCGACCTCTATCCGGACTTGTTTCTTATGCTTAGCTTCGGTGAGGGAACCGATAGACGGGATCCTATGCATTCTCACCATGACATCCAAACTCTTATACAGATGTGCATCTGAAGCATGTATGTTGTTGATGAATGGGGTGAGCTGCTCATAGTTTTGGATCAACATCCAAATCTTTACTTTGTCTAGATCTGCCTATGGCTTCATCATCTTTAGCAAGTGAAGTGGGGCTCCCTTGTACCGCATTGTCCATTCTTGCGCATGGTTGATAGTAGCATGTATTTCCTTGAGAGTTTGGACAACCCTTTTGCTCCGTTGATGAAAGCCATGCAGATGGAAAACTGCCTTATGCACAGTGACAAATATGTCATAAAGCTTTTGCATGGTAGTCTCAAGAGTTAATACTTCAGCAAATATTACTTTCCTCATCTCTACCATTGCGTAACTTACGGATTATCCTGCCTTTTGCCTGGTAGTTTGCAAGTTCTTTACCATCTGTTCATTCTCGGCTAACAGTAACTTGACATTTGAGCTCATGGCCCCTGCATAAACCAAAGCGGCATTAGCCATGGCAACTAGATGCTTTCTGACATCTGATAGTATCACCCTTTGCTTCAGGAATGCAGGTGATGCGTGATCATATAGGAAATTCTTTCTTCGTGCTTGTTCAATATTCTTCTGCAACTCATCAAATGATAGATTGTACACATCCATCACTAGATCATCGTTAAGGAGAACATCCTCTCCTTGCTCGCTTGGGACTGGTTCTAATACTGGAGGTGGTGGATACTGAGAGGTGACCTCGGGTGCTCTCAGCATGAGGTCATTGTCTTGATCGTGTGGCTCCTACCCCAACTCCATGTTCATCACTTCAATCAGTTGTTGAATCTGCTAAGCAAGCTCCCAATCTTGCACCTGCTCACCCTCTTCTTCAGCTACTGGTTGTTCTGACTCCTCAACCTGTATGGGCGTTGTTTGCTCTATCATTGTGCCTTGCCTCTCTTCTTCTTTCTGTTTCTTCTTCTCTTCCCTCTCTCTCCTTCTTAGCTCCTCATCTTCCTTCAACTTCCTCTCCATTTCCTGCAGCTTCATTTTTACTTCCTCCAGCCTTTTCTTTTCTTCCTTCCTTCACTTTTCCCTCTTTATGTGTTGTTTCCTCTTTGCCTCCACCGCCAAAGTTGCTTTCTCAATGATAGGATCTTCTTTGAACTTTTATCTTTGCTCAACTTCTGGGTTCTCGGCAATCTTCCTCTTACCCTTGTCCCGCATTAGTTTGCTACTTATTATTGTTGTTATTGTTGCTTCTTGTGGTGTTGTTGCCTGCAAAGTAACTTTCCATGTTGTGGCTATAATAACCAGCTTATTGAGCTTGGGGTAGTTGTAACCGTACCTCCAAGGGTCCTCCTCTGCCCAATGAAATTCCCTGTGGATCCATGGACAGTACACCTTTGCACAATGGTTCTTGCAAATACCATGGGGATCATTCATATTATAGTTTTTGGTGCTGAACTTGAACTTCACTATCTCCTTAGCTTCGGAATCCACATCCTTCAAGCTCTTAATCTCATGCAATCCAATCCGCAAAGTAAGAGCGAACCATGATGCCTTCTTCCTCCTATGCAGCCTTGTTGATACCCCTGTGGAGATGTGATATGATACCTCTTGCATGACCAACTTGTCCGTAGCATTACTTGGTAAAACATGTGGAGGCTTCTCTCCACCAAACATCCTAATGAAGGTGCCACTCGGTGAGGCATACCAATCTGCAATGTCAAGTATTACCTCCATCATTTCTTGGGACATGCAAGGTGGATCCTACTCAAAGATCAACTTGTACATCGGGATGATGAAATGCTCTATCAGTCTTGCCATAACTCCGCGGTAGTTGTAGTCAGAAAGAAACCTGTAGTAAATGTTGATGATAGTCTCTTTTTGTGTCTATGTCTAACCCATGCCAAGAAATTGATGTTGGGCACAAAATTCCTCAAGTAGATACACAAACATGTAGAATCTCGCTTTCTCATCCTTGGGCGGATTCTGGGTGTTAGTCAAATGGACTTTCAACTGAAGATTCAATAGATCCGACCAGTTGAATGGCCTTCCATCATTCACTAAGTGGTCCAACACAACCAACCAATTTTCTGTAGAGGTCTTTGTGCTCTCTTGACCGTATAATCGGCATGCAAAGATGATCAAGAACTGATAGGCCTTCCTTAGTGACTTTGTCTTGTAAACATGATTGGGTGTTGCTCTAAAATGTGATCAATCTTTCACCCAACGCTTTACAATATATTTTGTGCTCACAAAGTTGTGGGTGGCATAGAAAAGTGCATCCATGCGGTTCACCAGCTAAGGTAAATGATACATTTGTTAATAGTTGTACGCCCTGAAGTTGGCAAGATGTATCCCACTGGCACTACTTTATGTCAGTCTCTAGATTTGTGTGTGAGGCAATCTAGTGGATGATGTCTCCACATGGGAAGGTGGGGTACCTACATGCAACCTTATGTAAGCCTGACCGATGGACATTGTTAAAAACATGTCGATCCTTTAGTTCTTCCTTGAAGTCCCCTACAAAGATATCCGTGATTTCCTTCCATGTTAACTTCATGCCCTTCTCAATGAATAGCTAAGTGTCTACATAAAATGGCAAGTTCACTGACACCTGCTCAACTTCTTCCCCAGTGCTACTCTTGATAGTATCCTTTAATGCAACTCTCTTGGAAGCCATGTTACCTACTAGAGAGTTTTTGATGCAGAAGAATCCGACACTCCTCGTTAAAGAGGAATCCAAAGCAGAGCGAAGAGGAAGACGTGGAGCATCGAGCTGAATAAGGGGACTTTTCTATTTAAAATAGAGTGAATGATGGAATGGATAAGTCTCTCGAAGACTTGTTATTAAATGTAATCTGCCATGTGTGCATTGCTAGTGGGTTGTTAGAGGAGACCAAAGAGAGAATTGATTGAATCCTTCATAGTGATCCGATCCAATATTCTTGTAATGATGAACCAATGTTTCCATATATATATATGTGTGTGTGTGTGATTCAATAGGAGAGAGAGTGATATAGAAATAGATAGAAACTGTGAAATCAGAGATAGATACAATGTAGTTGAGTGAGGATACTGTTCTAAGGTTGAAATGCCATAGCCTGTATTCATACTGTGTATAATGTAAGTTACGTTCATTTTTGATATTGTGTGTGTCATGTGTTATTATAAAGATAGTCTGTGTGTGTTTAGTGTTATGATTTTAATCGACCATCAACCACCTTTGATCGATGGCGATCTAAAAATAATATAGTTAACTGTTATGGAGTGATAACAGCGTGACACAGAAATGACAGAGAACTGGGTTTAACCACAGAGCCCATCAAATGGTAGACGAATGTGAGCATGCACAAGAGTTATTTCGTGTCGGCGAAGTTATTTAACAAAATGATAGTTCCGCAAGCCAAATCCCAATTACATTAAGAAATAGCGTAAAAACACTTAGTTGATTCGAGAGTCCAGACTTGAACCCTTATAGAACATAACTTATACCCTTATTGGGTCTAGAAGACTGATCGCAGATTGGCAAGTCAAGGACCAGAGGAATCGGAATGGCGGAACGCCGATACGTTGATAGCGACAAATCAGCGATCGGAAGTTGGGGTGATTGACAACGATATCGCCGATAGACTGAGACCAATGAAGCGATGTCACCAATAAGCTTCGATTGGTGATCGAAGATCATGTCAATCAGATTTCGAAGGTGGAACTTTGTAGACGCAGACTCGACGATATATAGATTCAAGTCTATATATATATATTAAAGTCCTGTATATTTTATTCGGAGCGGGATTTCCATGGTTTTCCCGTATTTCGATAGTTGAATGGTTAAAGGGGGTTTTAACGCTTAAAGGCCCATATGTATGCCTTTGATAGTAATAAAAGCTCAATAAGGTTATATGGTTCCTTTCCTGTAAGTCCATGATTTAAAGGCTTAAAGAAACGCTTCCGATAGGCTTAGTGGGCCATAACCCACAGGCCTCAAAATCGATATTTTTTTAAGGAAAAGGGATTTTGGTTAACCCCCAATTTCTCTTTCTGTCATTTGGTATCAGAGCAGACGAATATTCTTCATGCAAGGGAAGATTAAGGAATTTCCTAAGAAAAGGAAGAAGGAGTGCAAGCAGAGGAGAAAGAGGTACAGTTGATAGAGCTGGAGAGTTATGGTCTTACTGTCGCATAGAGAATGATAGAAAAAGGTGAGAAGATTGCAACAAACTTAGAGCATGGAGTGCTCATATGGTTCCAGAGGAGAGAACTTGAAGGATGCCAAAAGACTGAATGAGGAGAGCTTGGTGAGGTATCATGTAGCAAAAGGAGATTGTTACTGCAGAGGCTTGGTTGCAGCTCACAGAAGACCATGAAGGCAGTTCCACTGAAGAAGTGAAGTGGGTAGAATTGCTAAGGACAAGCAGAAGCATATGACCAGGAGGGCATAAATTTTTGTGCCTCGGGAGTATGATGCAGGAGAATCTGACACTCCTCATTAAAGAGGAATCCAAAACGGAGCGAAGAGGAAGACGTGGACCATCGAGCTGAATAAGGGGACTTTTCTGTTTAAAATAGAGAAAATGATGGAATGGATAAGTCTCTCGAAGACTTGTTATTAAATGTAATCTGCCATGTGTGCATTGTTAGTGGGTTGTTAGAGGAGACCAAAGAGTGAATTGATCGGATCCTTCATAGTGATCCAATCCAATATTCCTATAATGATGAACCAATGTTTCCATATATATACGTATGTGATGCACCTGCGCGTTCAATAGGAGAGAGAGTGATATACAAATAGATAGAAATTATGAAATCAGAGATAGATACAATGTAGTCGAGTGAGGATATTGTTCTAAGGCTGAAATGCCTTAGCCTGTATTCATATTGTGTATAATGAAAGTTCCGTTCATTGTTGATATTGTGTGTGCCATGTGTTATTATACAGATAGTCTGTGTGTGTTTAGTGTTGTGATTTTAATTGACCATTGACCGCCTTTGATCGATGGCGATCTAAAAATAATATAGTTAACTGTTATGGAGTGATAACAGCGTGAATGCAGAAATGACAAAGAACTAGGTTTAACTGCAAAGCCCATTAAATGGCGAACAAATGTGAGCATGCACAGGAGTTATATCGCGTAGGTGAAGTTATTTAACAAATGATAGTTCTGCAAGCCGAATCCCGATTACACTAAGAAATAGCGTAAAAACACTTAGCGGATTCGAGAGTCCGAACTTGAACCCTTATAGAACATAGCATATACCCTTATTGAGTCTGGAAGGATGATCGCAAATCGGCAAGTCAAGGGCCAGAGGAATCAGAATAGCGGAACATCGATACGCCGATAGCGACAAATCGGCAATTGGAAGTCGGGGTGATTGATAGCGATATTGTTGATAGACTGAGACCAATGAAGTGATGTCACTGATAAGCTTCGATCGGCGATCGAAGATCGTGTCAATCGGAGTTCAAAGGAGGAACTTTGCAGAGGCGGACCCGACGATATATAGATTCGAGTCTATATATATTTTAAAGTCTGGTATATTTGATTCAAAGCGTGATTTCCATGGTTTTCCTGTATTCCAATAGTTGAATGGTTAAAGGGGGTTTTAATGCTTAAAGACCCATATGTATGCATCCCATAGTAAGAAAAGCCCGATAAGGTTATATGGTTCCGGTCCAATGTAAGTCCACGGTTTAAAGGCTTAAAGAAACGCTTCCGATAGGCTTAGTGGGTCGTGTTATATTCTTTCCACATAGTTAACAGGGGGTTAGAGGGGTACCCGTAACCCCACTTTATGGGGTCCGGTATTGGACGCGATGGCTTTTTGGACGCGATGGTTTTCGATCCATGGTATTGGATCGATGGTTTTTTGGTCCATGGTATTGGACATGATGGTTTTTTGGTCCATGGTATTGGATGCTTCGGCATGTATAAATATGTATTGTAACATTGAAAGGAACATAAT
>APFE031094753.1:3578-20076 GCA_000404065.3 Pinus taeda | reverse complement strand
AGAATTTTATACAGAAGTATCCAGAACTACTTAAGCGTTGAGGACAACACTTTTTTTGAAGTAGAGGGGCATGTTGGGTCCCTATAATACTAGTGATTACCCCATTACTATGGTAGTTGTACCCCTTATTAATATTGTTGTGCCCCTATTGCCCCCATATTGTTATTACTGTGCCCCATAGAATCCCTCTATTGTTATTTTTGTGGCTTTATATTATTATTGTTAGGTCGGCTAGATTATATTATGACTCCTTAGACTCCTATATATAGAAGGGAGGTTTTGTCATTTGAATCATCCAAGAATTGTTCATTTATGTAATGTAAAGGAGGTTTCCCCCTCGAAGAGGCTGAATTCTAAGGTGTTGATCTCTCTTTTCTATCTTTTCTTGAGCTGGTTTCATAACAGCACAATTGTAGAAGAAGGATGAGAATGTAGAGAGTTTTGGAGTTGCTTGGAGGTCGAGAAAAAACTAGAGAGCTTAGAGAAGCTAGAGCCAGAGCTAGAGAGCTAGAGCCAGAGCCAAGAGTAGAAGAAGAGGCCGACAGAGGTTGGAGGTAGTTGTAAAGAATAGAGCTAGTGTTCATTCTCAAGGTTCCGATAGACAAGGTGACTGTAAGGGACCGCTGAATTTATTGAGATTGAGTTTAGAAAATCCCGAAGACTTCTAAGAACTGTAGAGCAGTAATGAAGTTTCAGAACAACAAAGAGATCAAATGATCCAGTTGTTGTTGGTGTTTAGAGTGTGCTAAAGATAAAAGAAGGCATTCCAGAGATAGTGAAAGAATTCTGAGGGAGTTGGTTCAAGCTAGAGCAAGATCACTCCGAGCACTGATTGAAGCAATCTAGTCCAGAGAAGCCTAGATCTATCTGCAAAAGTATGGAAAGACAATGGGATAAGATGGTATTTTAAGCCCATGTTTCTGTGCAAACCAATGGAGTTGAGTGTGGAGCTTGTAAAATAATTGATGTCATAATCACAGAGAGCCTAGTTGAGTTGACTAGAGCTCAAGGAGATGTAGCTGAAGAGGTTTGGGTGAACTTCATATTATATTGTTGTTATGTGTGTTTGTTTATTTGCTACTTTACTTACTATCACATGTATTTAAATATCAGTGTAAGCAATAGAACTTAAAGCACTTAATAGTTAAAGCCAAACAAAAATCATACACCTATTTTCGAGGACGTTTTAATTCCACAATTGGTTAATCATAACGTCTTGAGAATATTTAAGATTTGCAAGTGGGAGAGGTTCTTCTAAGCTTGAAAAGAAGCCTTTAGTGCCCCATTTTCAAATCATGGATGTTAAGTCCACATTTTTGAATGGAGAATTAGAAGAAGAAGTCTACATCGAACAAATTGAAGGATTTCTACTATTAGAAAAAGAAGACTATGTTTGCATGTTAAAGAAGGCTCTATATGGTCTCAAGTAGGCTCCAAGAGCATGGTATACTCATCTTGATGGATATCTACATAAAAAAGGGTTCAAGAAAGGTACTAATGATAACAATCTTTACGTACAAATAGATAAGGATAATTTAACAATAATTGAGGTATATGTAGATGATATAATCTTTGGTAGCAATGATGATCACCTAAGTAAGAAATTTTCTAAACAGATGCAAAGTGAGTTCAAGAAGTCTTTACCTGGTGAGTTGACATACTTCTTACGGCTTCAGCTATCTCAACAATAGAAAGGAATATTTATATGACAAGCCAAGTACATCAAAGAAATTCTCAAGAAATTCAAAATGGAAGATTGCAAACTCGTCCTTACTCCGATGGTAATAGGTTGCAAGTTGAGAATAGGTGACTCATTTAAGGATGTGGATCAAAGGTTGTACATATCTATGATTGGTAGTCTTCTATATGAGATAGCCTCCCGACTAGATGTTATGCAAGTAGTTGGACAAGTAGTAAGATTCCAAGTAGCACCAAAAGAATCACATATTATTACCTTCAAAAGACTTCTTTGATATCTAAAGGGCACAACAGAATATGGCTTGTGGTATCCCAAGCACAACAATATCATTATTCAAGCCTTTATATATGCAGATTGGGAAAGAAGCACCGATGATCATAAGAGTACTAGTGGAGCAACATTCTATCTAGGTGATTGTCTCGTATCATGATTGAGAAAAAAGAAAACATCAATCTCGTTATCTACAATGGAAGTAGAATACATTACAATGGCATCTTGTTGTACTCAAGTCCTTTCAATGAAACAAACTTTGCAATATCTTCAAGTACAATTTACCGAGCCTATTCCCATCTTTTGTGATAACGCTAGTGCCATCAGCATCTCCAATAATTTTTTGATGCATTCAAATACAAAAAAAATTCCAATAAAATATCATTTTGTTAAAGAATAAGTCGCTGAAAAGAATATCAAGCTTGAATCTGTTGGTACAAAATAACAAATTGTTGATATCTTAACTAAACCTTTACCTCATGAAGCATTTCAATATCTTTTCCAAAACCTTGGGATTCTTCCAAGTTCTCATTAGATTTTACTTATTCAAAAGATAAAGGGGGAGTCGAAGCGTGTACAGGTCCGCAAGATGGTTGTGTGTCAGGGGGAGTTACCCTTTTCCATTGATGTCAAAGGGGGAGAGAAGGCAGTAGGAAGACGTGCCTAGATCACAATGGGAGTACATGTGTTGCCATAAATGCCAAAGGGGGATATTGTTGATCTAAAGATGATTTGAGGTTGTCATTGATGTCAACCCAAGCAGCACTAGGGGCTACCCCAATCTTGCAAGCAAATTTTTATTTGAAGACTTACTCTATTTTGAGTCAAGGATCCCGTAGATAGATTGTACTCGTTGAGATGTTTCCGTTGATATATGGCACGCTAAGTAATTCTTCACGGTTTGAGAAATATTCATGTTTGAAATTAGTAACCCTAGTTAGTGGGCTAAAACCCTATGGGGTTGTGGCATGACACTCATAATTGGTTTTGTTCATTGAATGGTGATTAATTAATAGTTTTTTAAGCTCCTAAAATCCCTCCAATGTTCTCTAGAGAAGCCCCTCTCAACTCTATAAAAAGAAATCTCATATATCCTCCAAGAGTAGTGATCGTGGTATTTTTGCTCTAACTTTATTTCTGTGAAGTCATAGATTTTGAAATGAAAACCCTTTTAATTTGTGATCCTGATGAATGTTGTGACATAATTTCAGAGTTTGGTTCGCTATATTTTCAAATATATGATCTGTGGATGTTAGGGTTTTTCCAGGCTCCTGACTTTCATTTCAAAGAAGTGACCTTAGGAAAATTGTCATAACTCTCTCTTTATGAAGAGTATTGGAATTCTCTAGAAATTGGCAGATAGTGCATGGACTATTTTCTTTGTATGAATTTCAAAGCCAAAGGAGGAAACAGTGATACGTGGCACATTGTACAAGTTCACTCTACTGAACTAGTCCATAATTAGGTCATTGTGAGAGTTTGGGCATAACTTTGCCTTGAAGAGTCCAAATCGGGTCAGACCCATGGCATTGGAAAGAAGAGTCAAAAGGATACTAGAGGACTAAAGATCACATATTAGGGATATGAAATCATGGATATACATCAGATTATATATTGTGCTCCTAGAAGGCAAGAAAAACTAGATCAAGTGTTGTCTAGGGGTGCAAAGGACCAGACTTTCTAGGGCAGCAAAGAGCAAGGTGTAGCAAAATGATGCAACATAGGTAAGCTACAGGTAAGTATCTTCTATATATGTATGTCCATTCCTTAATTGAATTAGGTTATTTGTATTCTAATTTGTTGTTTTTGTTTATCGCTAACATGTGCTCTATAGGATGAGGTATGTTTTGCTATTATCATGTCATGGGTATTTCCTTGAAGGCATTTTGTAGGTATTATTATTCATCAAGAGAAGACTCAATGCATAATCTAATAGTTTGAAGGGTGAGAAAGGGTAGCATGACAAGAGAAACAATCAAGGTGTATAATAGAAGCAAGAAGTTCACCATACGAAGTCTTCATGTGGGAAGCACTGCATACAATCATCGTAAAAGTATCATTGTACGAAGTCATTGTAAAAGCATCACTGTAAAAGTTGTACAAGGGTCTATCTGCCAAGAGTTGAAGAGGAAGTGTTGGGAGGTCTAAGATCATCATTAGGTGGTTATGTCATAGTTGGGGTTATGGTCTATTGTGTCCTCTCCTTCTACATCATTCTATATCATTGTAAAGTGGACCATTTTCCCTGGTATAAGAGTCCATTCTTCTTGTATTCTTCTATAGGGTGGTAGAGTGGTCCTAGGTTGGTGCATGAAGTGTAGGTTCAAGCCCGTGAAAACTTCAGGGTGGTAGGGCGGTGATAGGGTGAGTTGTAGTTCATTGTGCGTTGGGGAATCCATTCAATTGACTACTGAAGAATCTCAGGTGTTGAAGCGTCCATCTAGTGGTAGATGGAGAAGAATGCTTTTCAAGATTCTACAAATTTGGAACTTTTTTTCAATCGGAGTTAAAGATTAAAGAATTATTAGAAAAGCCTGCGGTGGTTTTTGACCCAGAGGGGGTTTTCCTCCTAAAATTTTTGTGCCTTATATGTTTTTTTACTCACTATTGTTATTACATAAAGATTAATGATAATTGAAAATTAACTAATTCTCTTAAAAGATTTAAAAGTGCTAATTGCTAAGGAATACTGATTCATCTCCCCCCCAGTATTTTCCAACAAAACCAATACAGGTGCAAAGGGGAGCAAATTGTTCATGACCAGTGCAAGCCAAAATGGAGCAACCTATAGGTGAATGCACCCTAGTAGGCTTACATAGAGCGTTAGTCTTCAAACTAGCTCAAATGATGCATTTTAGGGCTTAAACTCTAGCAGATGAAGGGAAAATGCTTAGAGATTTGTGCAAGTTCATGACAGAGGGGAATAGGATGTTGACTGATCCCATTAGGATGCTCACTAATCTGATGTGACAAAATGGCCTATAACAGAGTGCCCCCTAAAGTGAAACATTATATATGATAAATGATGACTAAAGTTATTTACCTTGTGACAAGTGGCGATCAAGGAATACCGATGAGCTTCATTTGTTAAAATATGTTTAGAACATGATATATTTGTTCATTGAGGGAGGCATACACATACTCAGCTTGTAAGTTAACATAACATGTATATGTTACAAAATCATATATTACGGAGCAATCGAACACATAAAATATTGCAGAATCATAAACACGGAAAATGCATAAAACAAGAGAGACACAGATATACATGGTTCACCCAATTTGGGCTACGTCCACCCTGAATAGCCAGTCCTTCTTTTCTATGATCCAGCAAAATGAAGAGACACAACCTACAATAGATCCACTATAATATCCTCTGTTTTCTCTCGAAGTCTCACCCATCTGCTTCTCGCTTCGAGAATACATGTATATTACACAAACTCAATACAATGCCCTCATATAAAGAGAAGGGTTGCCTTCTAGGGAGGAAAACCCTAAACTAAACATAAGTTTTACCATCAGATCATCCGCCTAATGAATGGCCCAGATTGACTAGAAATTACTATACTTTTACAAGGAAATTTTACATTTCTTTTTAACTTCGGGGGCGTTGCCCCTGAGCCTCCGCAGGGCGACTGTTGGCCCTCGGACCTCCCAATTGGGGGGGATCGTCCACCCCAGACCCCCGCGGGGGGGCCGCACCCCCCCGCATGAATGGGTGTACAAACTTCCTAGGGTATACATCCAGCTGAAACAAAGGCCTCTAAACAATCATGCTCCACACACAATGTTACACAGTAGTTTGTCACCGTTTGTCACCGTCTCTATTACCCCTCTCCCGCATCTTGGAGGACATATTCCAGGACTTGTGAGAAGTGACAAGACTTGAAACCACTTGCCTTATTCACCTCTAAACATGAGCTTCATATACCCTTAAGACATCTCCTGCTCATTGCCCTTAAAAACAACCCTTTTTGCATTAGCGCTGGTGCCTTGTGTTATGCCCACGCCAATGGGGAAAATCCTATTGAAAGAGAGCGCCATTAGCACTCTGTCCTAGAGTCGTAATCATGCCAACCATTTTGGGCAAAGTTTTGAACTAATCAAACCTCCAAAGGCTCTTTCCAACTCATTCACCAAACTGACTCCAAGGTAAGTGAGGATGGTTTGGCTTTGAATCTCCTTGGATGGAAAGTAGTTTGCCACCATTCCATGGAAGTTTCCAAGTGATGAAGCCAAATCCACTATTGTTGGGATTGACATTATCTCTTCCTTTTCCTCTATAAAAGCTTGTCTCCATGGCTTGAGCAAGCTACTTCTGATAGTTCTGATTCTAGTGGCAATACTCGTGCTGAAAGGAAGATATCAAAAGATTGAATTTGCAAGAAGACTTCTTTGTATCCATAAGGCTTTACCCAAGTAAGGAGACTTTGTCACTAAAGAGAGAGAGAGCTTTTCCCTCACCCCTTCAATTTTTTGCAAGACTTGTGTAGCTGAGCACCCAGCCAAAGGAGGACTTGACGTCAGGACGCTGGTTGTATTCTCCTTTGTTAAATTATTAATAATAGATGACTATCATTATGGTTCCATTCTTGTTGTACTTGTAATGGTTGATGTTGAATTATATCCTTCCTGACTGATGTATAATTGCATATATTAGATTTCACGCCTGTGTTTGTGTTGTTCTCTTTGTGTGCAGGTGTCCATTCACGTGGATAGTGGAGGATCGTGACCGGCCAAGGCAGAGGAACGTGGGCAACGACTCTTCTACAAACTAGAGCGTTGGATCTCAAGTAGGTCTTCATCACCTACCTTTTATTTACAATTAGGAACTTGCGTGATAGCATTGTTTGATTGTTGCTAGACCTGTTTTGGGCTAGTAGGGATCGCCTCTATCCATAGAGGGGATTTACCTATCCAACAATTTGGCGACTCCGCTGGGGAACAACAAAAACATCCTTGATCCATAGGAAGCCATGTCTGTCGCCTTACAGCCCGTAACACATCGAACAAAGCATTCGGGAAGATTGACTGCCGTACGGAAAGTCCTTGGTTTTCATATGATTGCCAAGGTGTATAAGGAGTTTTACGAATTGTCTAGTAAACCCTCTACCTAGTTTCTCCAAAGTAGTCACTTTTGATCCTTTTTGGACTCCTTAGAGGAAAAGGCTCACTTGAGCAGTTTGTCACTTCGAGCTCACAAAACATTCAAAGGCGACTAGAGTCACCTTTTTTTCCTTTTCTCAACTCTTAAAACATGAAAAGGTCAAGTTCAGTTCCTTTGTCTTAAAATTTATTCAACTGCGTTCAAATTTACCTGGTTAGGTCTTGTTCGTGTTAGCTTGAGTAGGTTTCTTTTTCATTCTCAATGGCAACTTTTTCGGGGTTCACCAACCCAAGTTCCCCCCTTGACGGGAATGCTGGTCATTTCTCTCCTCTCTAGAATGTTGTTGCTCCTTAAATGGCAACGTTGTCCCTCCGAGGGTTAACCGTTGGGTTGCCTGTTTGGTTGTTCTCATCCTCTCTGGTCCCTGCCATCTCACCTACTAATCAATCAGTCCCTCAACCTGAATAACCTCATGTTGATTCTAAGGTGGACCTCTCCCCTTCTACACCCACTTCTATGTCCTCATCTCCTACTTCGCTTGGTGAAAGTCTCGATTCGAGTAACCAGGTGGCTAAGAAGAAGAAGAAGACAAAGAAGAAGAAGGCTCTCAAAGGAGAGGCTAAAAGCACAACTACCCCCTCGAGTACACCTGAAGTCGGGCCACCTTCTGCTCCTCCGCGGAAGGTCAAGTTTCCTTGTATATTGTGCAAGGATGACCACCTTCTTCGTGATTGTCCTAGTATTCCCAGGGTCTTAGAAGTATGGTCCCACGATCCGGCCCGCCCCTCATTGCCCTCTGAATCTAACGGCGATGTTACCCTATCAGTTGGGAATAGTAAAGGAAAAGGGAAGATTCGAATCCCTTGCAGACTTTGTGAAGGCAATCATCCCCTTCACCTTTGTCTGCTCATGGATAAAGCCTCCGACGTCTTGGAAAGTCTCGCGGCTCCCTCACCCCAACTCTCCATTGCATATCAATGTCTTTCTGCAGTTGTAGATCGTCCCCTTGTCGACAACGAGATTGGTTCAAATTCCTCTCTTGTTCAGCCTCCTCTTCCTAAACCTGCCTCTACCCAGCCTGTTCCAGACCAACTATTGGTCAGAAAGAGTGTCAACTCGAGTTCACCACCTAATCACTCTATTTTGGAAGGGCGTAATTCCCATGTTCTTCTTGTCTCATCAGATTCCCCTGAGTCTGGAAATGACTCTCCTATCCCAGCTACTCCCGAAAGTCCCTCTTCGGTTCCTATGGAGCATGGGGGTGATCATACGATTCCCCCACCAAGTAGTTTGGCCATCTCCTTTGATTGGAGTCACCTGACCGCTTTCCGCCTTCCATCCCATGCGCCTTTCCAGATTACGGTACTTGCCTGTGATAAGGTAGTACCTGGCACTGTTTTGGATGAAGGTGCATCAGTCAGTCTTATGTTGTACACTACTTGGCAAGCTTTAGGTGCCCCACAGCTTGGGCCGGTCACGCAGAATCTGTTGGCTTTCGACGGAGGAGCCTGTCCATCTCTAGGAGTCCTCCTGAAGTTCCCTATTACTTTGGGAGGTAAAACCATCTATATCGACATATTGGTTACCCAAGGTGTTTTAGATTTCAGTCTTCTCCTTGGTCGTGACTATGTTTATGCTATGGGGGCCCTTGTCTCTTCACTTTTCTATGTGGTTTGCTTTCCACACGATGGAAGAATGGTGACTATCGATCAATTTTCATTCGGTAGTCCCCCGATGCCTCCTGCGCAGTTGTCGTCCCCTCCTAGTTTTTATCCACCAGTTGTATCTTCCCCCCCGCAAATCAACTATGTGGCCACCTATCCCATACCTGTATCCAGCGATGCCGCCGTCGTGCGTAGTGTCCTCGGGGCATTGTGTGCTGACTTCCGAGATGTTGACCTCCCACCGGGCGAGCCACTCTTGGAAGCCCCAACTTCCTATTCATTATGATGAAGTTCGGGCGGAGCATAGTTCGCTTCCTGTGTCAAGCTCCTTAAAAAATGAAATTAGGTGTACCGAGGATAGTCTTGATCTTGTGGCGACCTCGTTAAAAAATGAAACTAGGATTGGTCGGAGCATAGTTCATTTTCCTATGTAAAGCTCCTTAAAAAATGAAACTAGGTTTGGTCCGAGCATAGTTCCTGACCTTGTGTCAAGCTCGTTAAAAAATGAAACAAGGGTTATGAGGATAGTTCTTTTACTGTGTCAACCTCATTAAAAAATGAAACAACCCCCTTTCCAAATCGAGTCTTTCGATTAAGATCTCGTAAAATATAAGTCGAGTCTTTCCAAGGTCTCGACAGTGAACCTTCATTCCATCCACTTTGTTGAATGCAATGAAGCTTTGGGGGCATGTACCTCATTTTGCGTCATTATGCTAGGGGCATGTAAACTTATAACAAGCATATTTTTTCATTTCAAGCTTGTGTAAACATGAAACCGAATCCAAGAAACATTCTCTATGGTTCAAGCTTGTGTAAAAATGAACCCATACCCAAGTCACCTTTAAGCTATTTTCTAACTCGTAAAACATAAAAAGATTGCCGATTATTTTTTCTCTTTTTGACTCGTTAAAGAGATAAAAATGGAGGTCTTCTCTCAGCTCTTTTCTGACCGTTTAAAGATGAAAAGATTGCCGGGTTGGCCCTCTCGACTTGTTAAATGTAAATGAGAGGCAGTCGTCTTTAAACTATTTTCCGACTGTATAAAGAATGAGAAGATAGTCAGGCCTTTGTCGTTTTGGGTTCGTTAATGGAAACGAAACGACGTGATATCAATCACTTTTTTACTTTTTTCAGATCAATGTCACTGTTCACGAAAGGTACTCCTCGGTCGTAATGATCGGGCGGTTCTTTCGAGCATCGTTTTATACTTTTTTGGGCTCGAGAGACACAAATTTATGAAAAAGGACACCCTAGGAGTCTTCTTTTCGCTGTCTTTTCAAACTCTCCAAACATGAAAAGAGGCTGAGTTCTTCCTTTGTCAGACTACTTAAAACTTAATGACATCAGGTTTCATCGAAATGACGCTCCTCAAGCATATGCTATCCCCGTCAAGCTTGCCACCCAAAAATAACCGGGGTACTCACCAGAAATGGTGGGGGAATAAAGGAATCATAATCATCGTCATCGGCAGTATGTCGCTCTTGAACATGGCACTTTCTGCATTCGTGTCTTGGTGGGGACATCTCATCTCGCTTCACATTTTCCTCCGTGGGTTTGGGTTATCCTATTTGACCATTCATCTGCTCATCGTCTTGTCATCATGACCCCTGATCATTTGACTTCAAATACTGCCAAATCCGTCATTGTGCCGCCGATATGTTCAAGAGAAGTTGGCTTCTGCAAGAATACTCAACCTCCTCCGATATCTCACACAAAACATATTTTCCCTCTCTGTCTCATGTCGATGATGTGGGAAACATCATGGCCCACCTTCGATCAAGATCACTTCCTGTCGACTTCAACTCATTATCTAGGAAGGTGACCTAGAGACCCCCTTCAGGTACCTTGGAGCCTGCATTCCTCAATGGCAGGTTCTTCATGTTCGATGCGAGGTTTTCATCATTGGCCTCTGATCGGATGATTCTATGGGTGTTCGACTCTAGCTCATTGATTCACACGCCGTGGATTGTACCTATAGTACCTTGTGGACCATCGTCATTATTGGTGGTACCTCTCACGTCTATTAACAGTTTTCATCATTGACTGGTAATCAGATGATGTTCATGCATGTTCGACTTCGACTCCTATATTCACATTCTTGAACTTGTACTGTGTTTGGGTCGAGTTGGAGCGCACGACCCCAGATTGTTCATATTGAAATCCGGGTTGCATTTTGTGGATTATTGTAATCATTACGTGACTCATTCATTGGATGGTTGTGACCATACCTGAGTGCATTCATAGATCCTCATCAGATGGCTGCATCCATGCCTGGGATCCAGTTTTGTACTCTGTTACGGATGGCTGCACCCATACCACATATATATCATGTACTTGAGATATAAGTTGTACTTCTTTTCGCAGGTTCTCCGGCGGCAGTGTTTTAGTCACACATGTTCTTGTAAAGCACTTCACCCCTCTCTCTCTCAAGCCTCATGCTTTAGGGGGCATCTGTTACACAGTAATTTGTCAATGTTTGTCAACATCCCTGTTACCCCTATCCCGCATCTTGGAGGACATATTCTGGGACTTGTGAGAAGTGACAAGACTTGAAACCACTTGCCTTATTCACCTCTAAACATGAGCTTCATATACCCTTAAGACATCTCCTGCTCATTGCCTTTAAAAACAACCCTTTTTGCATTAGCACTGGTGCCCTGTGTTATGCCCGCGCCAATGGGGAAAATCCTATTGAAAGGGCACGCCATTAGCGCTCTGTCCCAGAGTCGCAATCGCGCCAACCATTTTGGGAAAAGTTTTGAACTAATCAAACCTCCGAAGGTTCTGTCCAACTCATTCACCAAACTGACTCCAAGATAAGTGAGGATGGTTTGGCTTCGAATCTCCTTGGATGGAAATTAGTTTGCCACAATTCCATGGAAGTTTCCAAGTGATGAAGCCAAATCCATTATTGTTGGGATTGACCTTATCTCTTCCTTTTCCTCTATAAAAGCTTGTCTCCATGGCTTGAGCAAGCTAGTTCTGATAGTTATGATTCTAGTGGCAATACTCGTGCTGAAAGGAAGATATCAAAAGATTGGAGTTGCAAGAAGCCTTCTTTGTATCCATAAGGCTTTACCCAAGTAAGGAGACTTTGTCACTAAAGAGAGAGAGAGCTTTTCCGTCACCCCTTTAAGCTTTTGCAAGACTTGTGTAGCTGAGCATCCAGCCAAAGGAGGACTTGACGTCAGGACGTTGGTTGTATTCTCCTTTGTTGAATTATTAATAATAGATGACTATCATGATGGTTCCATTCTCGTTGTACTTGTAATGGTTGATGTTGAATTATATCCTTCCTGACTGATGTATAATTACATATATTAGATTTCACTCTTGTGTTTGTGTTGTTCTCTTTGTGTGCAGGCGTCCATTCACGTGGATAGTGGAGGATCGTGACCGGCCAAGGCAGAGGAACGTGGGCGACGTCTCTTCTACAAACTAGAGCGTTGGATCTCAAGTAGGTCTTCATCACCTACCTTTTATTTGCAATTAGGAACTTGCGTGATAGCATTGTTTGATTGTTGCTAGACCCGTTCTGGGCTAGTAGGGATCGCCTCTATTCGTAGAGGGGATATACCTATCCAACACACAATAATCTCCCAATTGGGAAATGATTATAGCAACTCCACCGCTGCTTCATTTTCTGGACAATGACTCCTCTTTGGACCTGGTTGTTTCTTATCTTCATCGTCATCCTTGAAGACCAATTGAAACTATAAATATTCTCAGTTTAGCATATCTACATGATTTTGGCTAGTGTGAATCTTTTCCAGCTTGAACTCTCCATCTTCCAACACTGATCGTATGAAATGGTACTTGAGCTATATGTGTTTAGTCCCAGAATGAAATGTTGAGTTCTTTGCAAGATGAATGACACTTTTGCTATCTCTGTATAGCGTGCCTATATCATGCTCCTTACCCAATTCACCCATAAACCTTTGTAACCAAATCATTTCTTTACTAGCCTTTGTAGCAGCAACATACTCTACCTCTGTTGTTGAAAGTGCAAAAACACTTTCGATTTTTGAAACCCAAGTGATAGATGTTCCACCAACAATAAATACATATCCTATAGTGCTCCTCCTATTATCTCTATCACCTGCCACATCTGCCTCAACATATCGCTGTAGAGAAATTTTTGAACCACCAAAGCATAATGCTTGATTTGTGGCACCTTTCAAATATCTGAGAATCCATTTCACTGCCATCCAATGTTCCTTTCCTGGATTGTTCATGTACATGCTTACAAATCCCACTACATGTGCAATATTAGGCCTTGTGTAGACCATTGCATACATTAAGCTTCCAACTACTGATGCATATGGAACTTTAGACATATAATCCATGTCTTCTTGGGTCTTTGGGAACATTTCCTTACTAAGTTTGAAATGGCTAGAAAAATGTGTACTAACTGGTTTTGCATTGTGCATATTAAATCTTTTCAACACCTTTTGTATGTACTCATTCTGAGACAATGTTAACTTGTGATCTTTCCTGTCTCTAGTGATTCTCATACCAAGGATTTGTTTTGCAGCTCCCAAATCCTTCATTGCAAATGAATTTGCCAATTTTCTTTTGAGCACATTTATTTCCTGCATGTTAGACCCTGCAACAAGCATGTCATCTATATAATATAACAATATAATAGAGATTCCATCATTTTGCTTTCCAGATAAACACAATGATCATAGTAACATCTACTATAACCTTGTTTAGACATAAACTTGTCAAATTTTAGCTACCACTACATTGGATCCTGTTTTAAGCCATACAATCTCTTCTTCAACTTGCAGGCTAACTTCTCCTTCCCTTTCACCTCATATCCTTGTTCAAAATAGTTAGTCACCTAACGAGCCATATTGACTTGAGTCACTATCTGAAGCAACTTCTAATTCCTTGTGACCTTTTGCTTTTAAGAATCATGAAATCATAAATGTTGAAACCTTGTCATTTGCTTTGTCTTCCTGTACCTGTTTCCTTTTCCAGACCTTCTTATTCCTATACTCTCAAGCCATGTGCCTTTGTCCTTTGTCCTTTGAAAAAGCAGGAAAATTCTTATAAAAATGGCCTAAAAGGCTCATTGAAGAAATCACATCACAAATTGCCAAAGGGAAGGACTTAACACAAGGGTAGAAGGACCCCCAATTAGTGATCTCTCATATATCAGGTTGGAGGAGGCTGCATCCGATATTAGGACCTCAGGTAGAGTGATATGTGATTGAATCAGTGATCAGAGGAGTAAAGGCATAGTCCCCACCGATGTGATACGTGAGGTGCGATATCACCAGATCGACAGATCGACGGATCAATGGTTGGCATAACCAAAGCGAAGACCCCCAGGCTGTTGTGACAGTGATATTGCGACATGCGATAAAGTGATGGGCCGATGTGTGATTGCGCGTGGACTATTGGATCAGGTGCACCGATCAATGATCAGGATTAGATCGGGGTGATCGGATATTGGGAGATCGACGAATCCTCGATACAAAGACCAATGTACCATGTGACTTGCAATAGCGATAAGCCGATAAGGGCTGGACCCGATGGGTTTACAGACCCGATTCAATATGTTTTGAAATCCGGGAATGTGCGATTTGTTTGTATTTCCTGTGTATTGGGTTTTTTTACCATTTTTCTATGCGATTGTGATAAAGAATATTTGGATAGACCCGATAGGTTTTTAGGGGTGATTCAATAATATTTGAAGTTTGATTAAATGCTCCATGGGGCATTTTGCTATGTATTTCCATTATTTGGCTTTCACGGCTAGAGGAAGGCAAAACAATCAGGTTTCGCCACACCAATGATTCCCTTCTAGTGTAAATGGACTCTTGTGGTGAAAAGTCAGTTTTCCATGATGAAGGACTATGACCAACATGTTACCAATGCAGAGATCGAACATGTTGGGTCCCTATAATACTAGTGATTACCCCATTACTGTTGTAGTTATACCCCTTATTAATATTGTTGTGCCCCTATTGCCCCCATATTGTTATTATTGTGCCCCATAGAATCCCTCTATTGCTATTTTTGTGGCTTTATATTATTATTGTTAGGTCGGCTAGATTATATTGTGACTCCTTAGACTCTTATATACAGAAAGGAGGTTTTGTCATTTGAATCATCCAAGAATTGTTCATTTATGTAATGTAAAGGAGGTTGCCCCCTCGAAGAGGCTGAATTCTAAGGCGCTTTCTATCTTTTCAATATTTTCTTGAGTTGGTTTCAAAACATTTGGTATCAGAGCTTTGGATTCTAGGGTTTCGCTGCTCCAAACAGTCCATCGTGGTATTTTCGCTATAACTTGTTTTCTGTGATGTTTCAAACGTTGCAAAAAAACCCCATTTGAGAAGAAATTGTTTTGAATCGTGGGGCCAAATTTCAATGCTTTTCGCGCTACATTTGCGGAGATATGGTCTGAGGAAGTTGGTATTTTTGCAGACTCCTGAATTACATTCCAAATAGGTGATCTGGGGAAAATTGTCATAACTTTCTCTTTGGGAATTAGATTGAAATTTCGTAAGAAGGTATAGAAATAGGACGTACTTTAGTTTCTTGTATGCATTTTACAGATCCAAAAGTCGAAACAGTGACTCGTGGCACATCGTACAAGTTCTCTCTACTGAACTAGTCTATAATCAAGTAACTGTGGGATATTTCGCATAACTCTTCCTTGGAGAATCCAGTTTGGGTCAGACTCGTGGCATTGGAAATAGGACATAGAGGGCTACTATAGATCACAAATTCAGAACTAAATGATTGGAAAGTACAGAGATACATCAGAGGCAATATCGAGCTCCTACAATGTGAAAAAAGGTGTGTAGATTTTGTTAAATTTTTGCTTAAGCTTGGTTTGAAAATTTATTTTGAAGGAATTCAAAGGGCATAGTAGAGAATTATTATCGGTAACTGATGCCCCGAGGAAAGAAAATGCAAACACCTAGTAAGGAACTTGAAAGCTCTAGCATGACTCATGAAGAAGAGGAAGAAATGCAACATGATATATGAAAATTACAAGACCAAGTGAAAAAACTGTCCCTTACACAAAAAGGAACAGAACCTAATATGGATGGTTTAAAGAAAGATATAGAAGCTAAGATGGATGGTTTAAAGAAAGGTGTAGAAGCTAATATGGACTGTTTAAAGAAAGGTGTAGAAGCTAAGATGATTGACATGGAAGCTAAGATGGATGATTTGAAGGTAGATTTGAAGAAATACATGGACGAATTGAAGATAAATATGAATACGTTGCTACAAGAAATTGGAACTAAGGGTGAAAGGGTACTAAAGGAAACTCATGATGAGAATAAAATAAATGTTAATCATGATTCCATAGATGCTAATGTTGGATTGAAGACTCACCATATTCCAAAAATCGATATGAGGAAGTTTGATGACAAGGATCCTGCCACATGGATATTACAGATGGAGCAATTCTTCGATCTCAATAATGTGCAAAACACACAAAAGGTACGTATGGCAACTTTATATTTGGAACCAAATCAGTTTGTATGGTATCAATGGCTTTAGTCTCATAAAAAATTTATCACTTGGGCAATTTTTACGGAAGAATTGATAGCACATTATGAGGATACAAAAAGCAAACACTTTTTTTAGCCAATTGATAAGTCTCAAACAAAAGGGTTCAATAATGGAGCACATTGAGGAGTTCCAAAAATTTAACATAAGGGTAAAAGATATTCCAGATGAGCATAGGATTGATGTGTTCATAGGGTCTTTAAAGGATAATATCCAACA
>APFE031094749.1:0-12192 GCA_000404065.3 Pinus taeda | reverse complement strand
TAGGCCACCTCAAATTTAAACTGCAACAAGATAAAATCTCGACGGACAGAATGCACAAAACAACAAGGTAGCGGGTTCAGGGATGAAATTTGGTAGAAAAATTGCACAAAATAACAAGGCAAAAGAATAAACTAGCGGGGCCAGGGATTTAATTTGATAAGCAAATTGAAGTGATTTGTCCATTAAATATAGCCCCAAAAAAAATCCTCACTGAATTTTCAAAACAAAAACGTGAACGGGAAGAGGGAGAAAATGTTTTCAGGGAACAGAAACGATAAATTTGTTTGGATGATATGGTGGATTTATATTAATTCCTTAAGTTAATATGTTAATATATTGTATTATATTAATTTTTCAATTAAAGAGTTAATTAAATGTATTGTTATTTTAGTTAATTTTACGTGGTTTTTTATATTCAAAAGTAAAAGTATAGCTTCATATTATTATTAATACTGGATCACTTTCATTACTCAAGTATAATAGTTCTTAAAAAACACCAAAACCACATAGAATTCCTCTCCAAACTTGGTTTTGTTGTTTCCTCTCCTTTGCCTCAGACTCTCACACTATTTCAGAGCTCCTATTTCATGATAAGTGCACTTATGATCTACACAAATGACTTATGTTCACCTCATATTTATATCCAATACAAGGGCTCCATTGAATTGAATTTTAGGGATCGTCCAAATATCATTAGGCCTCCTAACAACTAGGACGACTTAACTTCTCCTTGTGCAAGCCCATACATAGCCTTAAAAAATCGATAACTTGACATCTAGACCTCAAATTTGGACGGTATTTTTTTCCTCTGATTCCTCGCGGGGTCCTAATCATAAAAAAATATCACATGTCAAAATATCCTCATGTTTTTAGCCCGAACATCTTTGGGTACAAAAACCCAAGCTTGGGTTCCAAGCCCACAAGTCACTTTTGTGGCTCTCCAACCTCCAATCCTCGAATCCTAGGGGTTGGAGTACCTCCTAAGCTACAAATCTCAACACTCCCTCTTAGCGAGGGAGGTACTTCCAACACTAGGAAGTCTCCATCATCATCATCTTCAACAACATTAGACCATCAGGTGTTCATCACTATGGCATACTCTGTAGAATCAACCTTGCAATCTTGGTAGTGTCTCTTACTCATCACATATAAACCTGAAGATCCCAAACCTCCACAGGGTTTCTCCCTCTTAAGCTAGACTCCTTCTAAGCCTTCATGATCTCCAATGGCTCAGCCTTGCAAGCACACATCCTTTTGGATCAGACAGAACTCGTGCAAATCCCTCCAATATCGGATATGCAACATCATGATCTGATGAAGACTCTATCCTTCCAATCTGTAGTCCATCACATGAAGAAAACTCGATCATCTCGATCTCATTCATGCCAAAGAAATCCTTGAGAAGTCCTAATGATTCATGGAAAATCAAAGGAATTCCATTATCATTAGCCTGCCCTACATCAAAATGTTGTCTACCAAGCTCACCACCAATCCACCAGAACTCTCAACCAATCTCGCTTCCATTCCAGTCAAGAAAACGTATCCATGTCTTCAACTTAACCCTATGGTCCATGATCTAGACAATCCTAACTTCCTTTGAGTTGATTTGATGCGCACACTTTGATTCACTGGCCCTTAAAAGTATCTGAATCATGCTTTGATACCATGTTGTTTTTCTAAGGCATTGGTGTCTAAGATAGAATATTATAATCACTAAATACTTTACATAATGGAACAATACACAATAGTAAATCTGCTAGTGCACAAAATATAAACAAATTTTTACACAATCTTGTACAATAACCCAACTTCGTTATATTAATCCAACTGAATAAGACAATAATCTAGGACTCTCGTACTAGGGATAATGTCCCTCATACATCCACTGATAAAATATACAAAATTGGGGCTTGGTCTCAGTCCATCGACAACCAATCTACCCTCAAAAACATACTTTGAACATCTAGTTAATGTAACATGTAATCATAGCTCCTCTCAGTCGTACCTTGTACCTGACTGGTCCTTCGACTCTTGATCTACAACACTGACTCTATCAATGATCCAAGTCCATATGGACATTGAATCTCACCTATCTAATATGCTCACTAGTTTTTCCTTAGTCCATAAAGGGAACAACACATTGATATTCCTGTCGAGTTGTTCACAACTCTGTTTGTGAACAACTCACAACTGCCCACTACTGCTCCTCGACGACTCAGGGATTTCAACCCACTATAATCTTCCAACACTTCTCCAATGAAGAATAAAAAAGGGCTCAGAGGGATACTATCTATCACTACAAGATGTCCTTCTCTGACAATGAACACAATCTAGGAGGATTGCCCATCTTCTACTGTAGATGTCGTTCTCCACACGGCAAGTCTAGGGCTACTGAAACTTCTCCTCAATGATCATACCTTGAGCTCAACAACTACCACTATAGTAGATATTTTTTTCCATCAATGTGTTGCACACTAGGCTTCAACTTGGGAACTACCACTCTATCCTCCAACAAACCATAAGTGCCCAATCCATTGTCCACACTTGATCCACTCTCATGCTTCCCTCCAACAAAATATGAGTGGCCAATCCTTGTTGTAGCATTTGCACTCTAGTTAGGGAATCCAAACATCTATGTTACCCTTCCTCTTGGTTGCCAATAAATTCCTCAAACCATCCACCTATCAATCAAACATCTGCAAGAGGTATCTACTGTAACACTACTGCTACCTCTTGCCTTGGGATCTGTGCTTTCTCAAGCTTTGGTTAGGGCACACCAACAACCCTAACCCTGCTTCAATTCACTATGTTCCCTTGCTCAACATTGTTGCCTCCTTCTTTGTCCCTACTATGTGTTCTCCACACATTGTTTAGACCTAGGATCCTCCTTAAAGCACCTTACACCCTGCGGTTATGCAAAAAAATAGGTCTCAACCTCCTTTCAAGGGTTTACACCATTATTCATATGCACTAAGCCTTCTTGTGACTATGGCTTGCAGGGAAGAGCCTCTCTAGGCCTCATGACCCCTCAAACATGTCACCCAACCTGCTCTTGTAGCAGCTCCTCTCCTGCGGCCTGAACATAGACACCATACCATACACAAATAGCACATAATTCACCCAACTTACTTATTCTCCTATGCCCTGATATGGAAAGGAAGATTCACTCACACTTCGCACCAAAACCATGGAAAATTCCTCTCCAAAATTAGTAGTGTTTTCTCCTCTCCTTTGCCTCAAACTCACACCCTATTTTAGAGCTCCTCTTTAATGATAAGTGCACTTAGGATATACACAAATGACTTATAATCACCTTATATTTATACCCAATACAAGGGCTCCATTGAATTTCATTTTAAGCTCGTCCAATTGTCAGTATACCTCCTAACAGTTAGGTCTACTTGACTTCTCCTTGTGCAAGCCCACACATAACCTTCAAAAATTAATATCTTGACTTCTAGACCTCAGATTTGTATGATTTTGATTGCCTCTAGTTCCTCTCGAGGTCTTGTATCATAAAAAATCATTACATGTTAAAATATCCTCATGGTTTTTGCCCCAAGACCTTTGGGTACAAAACCCCAAGCTTGGGTTCCAACCCCACAAGTCACTTTTCTAGCGCTCCAACCTCCAATCTCGAACCCTAGGGGTTGGAGTACCTCCTAAGCTACAAATATCAATACTCTCTCTTAGAGAGGTACTTCCAACACTAGGAAGTATCCATCATCATCATCTCCAGTGACACTAGCCCATCTAGCATCCATCACTGCAACATACTCTATAGAATGAACCATGGAATCTCAGTAATGTCTTTTCCTCATCACATATGAACATGAAGATCCCAAACCTACATAGGGTTGCTACCTATGAAGCTAGAATCCCTATGAGCCTACATGATCTCCAATGGATCAGTAACACAAGAACTCATCCTCCTAAATCAAACACAACTCGTGTAAACCCCTCCAATATTAGATATGCAACATCACGATCTGATGAAGACTCTAGTTGAAAATTTGTAGTCCATCACATGACGGGATCTTGATCATCCTGATCTCATTCATGCCAAATCAATCCTCGAGCAATCCCATTGACCCATGGGCAATCAAAGGATGTCCATGATTAGCACTCCACCCTACAACAAATTGTTGTTCACCAGGCTCACCACCAATCCACCATAAATCCCAACCATTCTCACCTCTAAGCTAGTCAAGACAACATCTCAATGTCTTCATTTGAACCCTATGCTCCATGATCTAGAAAACCCTAACTCCCTCTAAGTTGATTTGTTGTGCACACTCTAATTTATTGTCCCTTCAAAGTATCTTAGACACGCTCTGATACCATGTTGTTTTTTCTCAATACTAGTGTCTAGGATAGAATCTTATCATCATTGATGCTACCAAACCAAGTATCACAACAAATTGCTTTTCACAACAGAACAATATATAATAATTAAACTACTTGTGCAAAAAATATACACAAGCATACAATTTTGTACAATAAGCCAACTTTGTTAGATCAATTCAACTGAATAATACAATAGTTTATGTCTCTTATACTAGGGATAATGCCCCTCGTACATCCACTGATACAAGATAACAAACTGGGGCTTAGTGTCATTCCATCGATAACCAATCTACCCTCAACAAGATAATTTGACCATTTGGTTGATGTAGCATTCAATCACAACTCCTCTTGGTCGTACCCTGTACCTTCCTGGTCCTTCGTCTCCTAATCTGCAACACTGCCTCTATCAAGGATCCAAGTCCATCTTACCACTGAATCTCATCTATCCAATCTTCTCACTAGTTGTGCCTTATTCCATCAAGGGAATAACACATCAAGACTCTTGTCGAGTTGTCTACAACTCCATTTGTGAACAACTCACAACTTCCCACTACTTCTCCTCAGCGACTCAGGGATTTCATCCCACCATAGTCTTCTTGCACTTCTCCAATAAAGACTAACATAGGGTTTGGAGGGCTACCACCTATCACTGCAAGATGTCCTTCTCTCATAATTAACATGGACTTAGAGGACTGCCCATCTTCTGTTGTATATGTCCTTCTCCAGACAGAAAGCCTAGGGCTACTCAAACTGCTCATGCCTGATGAGACCTTGAGCTCAACATTTGCCACTTTAGCAACTACTTTTGTCCATCGAAGTGTTGCACATCGAGCTCCAACTTGGGCACTATCATGTTGTCCTCCAAAATACCATAACTTCGAAATCCATTGTCCACATTTGATCCACTCTCATGCTTCCCTCCAACAGACCACGAGTGACCAATCCTTGCTGTAGAATCTACACTTTGGTTAGGGCATCCAAACATCTAGGTTACCCTTCCTCTTGGCTACCAAAAAACTCCTCAAACAATCCACATATCAATCAAACATTTGCAAGAGGTCATTGCTGCAACATTGTTGCTCCCTCTTGCCTTGGGATCTGTGCTTTCTTAAGCTCTAGTTAGGTCACCCTAGCAGCGCTAACCCTGCTTCAATTCATTGTTTTCCCTTGCTCAATATTGTTTCCTCCTTTTCTATCCCTACTAGTTCTTCTCCACACACTATTTTTCCCAAGGATCCTCCTCAAATCAAAGTTAAAACTCGTGATTATGTTATAGCAATAGGTTTCTACCTCATAGCAAGGGTTTACACCCCTATTCAACTGTGTTGAGCCTTCTCGTGACTGCAGCTTAAAGGGAATATCCTCCCTAGGTCTCACGACCCCTCAAACATGTCATCCAACCTAATGTTGTAGTAGCTCTTCTTCTGCAGCATGAACATAGACACCATACCATACACAAATAGCACATACTTCACCCAACTTATCTCTGCTCTTGCAACATAATATGGCAAGGAAGATGCACTCACAATCTACCCTCAAATTTCCCCTTAAGTCAATTTTATGACTGCCTCAGAGGTGTAGCCTTTACCACATAAAATTTGCACCAAAACCGCAAATTCTCCAAACTCTGTTATGTCCTGAGACTTGCACCCTATTTCAGAGCTTCTATTTGATGATAAGTGCACTTATGATATACACAAATGACTTACAATCACCTTGTATTTATATCCAATACAAGGGTTGAATCGAATTTCATTTTAGGGCTCGTACAATTGTCATTAGGCCTCCTAACATCTAGGCCAACTTGACTTCTCTTTGTGCAAGCCCACACATAACCTTCAAAAATCAATATCTTGACTTCTAGACCTCATATTTGGATGGTTTCCATTGCCTCGGGTTCCTCTCGGGGTCCTCTATCATCAGAAATAATCACATGTCAATATCTTCATGGTTTTAGCCCCAAAACCTTTGGGTACAAAACCCCAAGCTTGGGTTCCAAGACCACAAGTCACTTTTTTGGCACTCTAACCTCTAATCCATGAACCTTAGGGGTTGGAGTAACTCCCAAGCTACAAATCTCAACATGCCCTCAGTTATTCCCTCCAACGTTCCCTCTGTACCCTCCGTCTCTGGCTCTACGATGCTACCCTGCTGCCACCCAATGATGAATCACTACAGGAGTAGAGGTCGACGCCTTAGAAGAGGTAGGGGTCCTGGGTGTCGCCCCACCATCTTTGACGAAGTCACCATTACAAATATGTTTGATTATGGCAGCCCATAGTTAATTAGGAGAGAGGTTATTACCATAGAGGAGGAAGAGACTCACAAAGGTTGTTTGACGCTCTAGGCTCTCTGAAACCTCCTCTCCCTCTAGCTCAATGAGAAAACCTAGGAGAAACTGAAAGCCTTTGGTTAGATAACTTAGCTCTTTTCCCACCAGAGTCATTCCTTCTCCTCGCTCAAACGCTTGGTCAAAGACCTTAATATTGAATTTCCACTGAACATCCCATCCTCCTCTTCACCTGCTCCTTCTCCCTCATACTCCCCTCCTATCAGATCCACATCTCTGCCTATTGCCTATGCTCCAGTGTCCCACCCGCCACCCTGCCATCCCTACTATGGTCAATGCCCCTCCCCCTCCTCTCCTTGCCCTAATCCCTACGACTCTTACATCCTGGAGGAGCTCCCGATGGATTCTGGAAACATGCAAGCCCAAGGCAACGCTCAGGTTCAATGTGGTTCCAGTGTGGTGACCATGCAGTTCCAATGCAACAAATTCTAACACTCCTGCCTCAAGACGATTCTTGGGTTGGTACCCTCAGTCTGGTCTGGCTCAATGGAAAGCTCACAACAATGTTCATTTTGGTTTGGCTGATGAATATGCGACACATAGCCTCAAGGCTTGCTGATGTTTTTGGCACTTCACCAGTTTTGGTCATTAATGCCAATCAACTAAATGCTAGATCTTAAGCTCATGCTTTTTGATAACTATCAATTTGAATGTAAGACTTTTGAGCTCTGGTTTCTCCTTTTTGGAATGCCTTTCAATTCTCATCTCTAATTTCCTCACACAAAACAGAAAACACACTCATGAATATAAACTATGTACATTTTTACTTATTAATATAATATAAATATATTTACTTCCAATAAAAAACCATTATTTTTTAGTTATTAATATTTTTTAATACTAATATTATTTTATTTCTTTTATAAACTACATATCTCTTATACTAAACCATAAAACACCTCTTAACACGATTATATATAATTTTTTAAACATAAATAAATTTATTTTTACTTTATATATTAACATTTTTTAATAAAAGGTTAACACTTATACATTAAAAAAAATTATTACATGTGATTGAGCGTATATGCAATGCAATATATATGATATATATATCGATTTAAACTAGAACTATTAAAAATCAAGGTTATGAAGTGGGGAAGCCACCTTTCTATTTTTAAAATTGGATAACACGCTCCTCTTTTGGGAAGAAAAGTATGCATAGATATTTGTGTATGCATTATTCTAAAAGAATAAAAGAATAGCTTTCTTTCTTAGTTGGTCTAATATATAATGTTTATATTGACGAGTTAGAACCAGAATGAAGTGAAGATATGTGATTATTGGGAATTGAAATTAGGGGTGTTTTATAATGTTGGTATTTTGATTTTTTTTTAAGAGAAATAACTTTTAGGATTTTGGGAAGTGATAATTTGTTAATTCTAAATTTCAATTTATTTTCTTGATAAATATAAATAGATTTTCGTAATGGGATAGAGTAATTTAGGGAAACTAAGTCTTTATTTTGGGTAAAAAAAGTGAGGGACATTATTATAAAAATAAAACGGTTGGCATTTTGATATTGTTATTTATATGATAAATATTTGGATTACTAATTTTTTAATGTATATTTGACATCATTTAATATAAATGTTTTTAATTTGGTTGATATATTGATCGATAAGATTTTTCACTTCGAAAAATCAATTGGGTCGACTGGTGTATAACAATTACCTTTAATGTGGTTGTGCTAGTTGATGATAAATGTGCATGGGGAGAATTAGTAGACCATTGTTAACTGTGGTTAAATATTGTTAAGTTATGGTTGACTATGGTTGAATATGGTTAAGTTATGGTTGACTATGGTTGATGAGGGTTGACCATGATTGACTAGGGTTAACTATGGTAGACCATGGATGAATATGTTTGACCATGAGAGATTATGTTTGATTTTGGTCGACCATGTTTTACCGTGGTTGACCATTTTTTGCCATGGTTGAGCATGTTTAACCATGGTTGACCGTGATGTCTATGGTTGACTATGCTTGATCATGGGTGACCAATTTTTTCCATGCTACCCATTGTAACCAAAGTTAGCCATGGTTGCCCATGGTTGACCATGTCCATTGCAATTAACTAAGGCTAACCATGGTTTATTATGATAACATGGTTGACCATGTTGCTCATGCTTAACCATGGTTGACCATGTTGTCTATGGTTGAGCATGGATGACTATGTTTAACCATGCTACCCATTGTTTACAATGACTACCCATGGTTGATTATGTGGACTATGCATAATTCTAGTTAATTATGGTTGACTATGGTTGACCATTTTGGCTATATTTTCCTTTGTAGACCAGGTTTTCTCATCTCTGACTATGTAGATTGTGTATGACTATCTTTGACCATGTATGGCTATATTTAAATATGGTTTCCTATGACTACCCATGAAAGGCTATGGTCGCCTATGGTTGACCATGGTTGATAGTGTTTCCCGTGGTTGAGTATGGTTAACTATCATTTAATATGGTTGCCCATGGTTCAATATCATTGACCATGGTTGATTAGGGTTGACCATGATTGATTATGTTTGACTCTGATTGATTATGTTCAACTATGGGCGACTGTCATTGATTATGGTTGATTACGACATGGGTAATGTTCATCATATTGTAAAGTTGGGCATTGTTCATCATTGTAACATTGTAGGTTTTAACCCTATACAGAAATTACTTGCATACAAATTCTAAAACAAAGAAAATAAACAATGCAAGAGCATAACACATAAAACACATATGCACAGACATTTCCCCTGGATCCCAAAACCGGGACTACCAGCTTGATTTTTCATTATGTTCCTTTCAATTTTACAATACATATTTATACATGCTGAAGCATCCAATACCATGGACCGAAAACCATCGCGTCCAAAACCATGGATTGAAAACCATAGGTAGGTTCGCCCAACCTAATATAGGGTCCAAAAATTTTTTTCCCGGGGTGCTGCCCCGGACCCTGTAGAGGGGGGCTACCCGCCCCCCTCAAACACCCCAGACAGGGGGGGCTGCCACCCCCCCTGTGACACCCCCGCTGCGCAATTAGCGCAACGAAGGGGGGGCTCCGCCCCCCCTCTAACCCCCAGACAGGGTGGGCTGCCGCCCCCCCTATGACCCCCCCGTTGCGCAATCGGCACAACGAAGGGGGGGCTCTGCCCCCCCTCTAACCCCCCAGACAGGGGGGGCTGCTACCCCCCCTGTGACCCCCCCGCTGTGCAATCGGTGCGACGAAGGAGGGGCTCCGCCCCCCCTCTAAGCCCCCGGTTCACTACGTAGGTTAGTCGTGGAAAGAATATAACACAACCCAACAATCTCCCACTTGTTGTTTTCTTTCCACAGGGGGCCACAGGAGAGCTTAGTCATTTTTCCAGCCCTGAAACGCCCATTGTTTCTCTACACCAAGAGAACTTCTCAGAGCTCACAGATTTTGTCAATGCATCTGCAGTATTCTTCAAAGTGTCCACCTTTACCAGCAACACCTTTTTGTCTTCTATCATATCCCTCACAAAGTGATACTGAACATCAATGTGCTTTGTCTTTGAATGATAAGCAGGGTTCTTTGCCAAGAAAATTGCACTTTGGCTGTCACAGTCTATCCTTATAGCTCCCTGTACTAACCCCATACTTGAACACAATCTCTACAACCAAACTGCTTCCTTGCTTGCATCACTGGCTGCCATGTATTCTGCCTCTGTAGTTGATAGTGCCACTACAGATTGTTTCTTTCTCATCCAACTGACTGCACCTCCAAATAGGTTAAACACATACCCACTTGTAGATCTTCTCTGATCCAGATCTCCAGCCCAGTCTGCATCAACAAAGCCATGTATATCCAACAGTCTGTCCATTCCTGGTCTTCCTTGGTAGCACAAACCATAATCACTAGTGCCACGCAAATACCTGAAAACCCGCTTCACTGTTGTCCAGTGCTCCTTCCCTGGTTTTGACATAAACCTGCTCAATACTCCCACTGCATGTGTAATGTCTGGTCTAGTACAGACCATTGCATACATCAAGCTACCGACTGCACTTGCATATGGAACACGGGACATGTCCTCTTCCTCTTCTTGTGTCTTGGACACTGTTCAGCAGATAATCTCACACCTACAGGAATAGGAACCTTCACCGGTTTACTATCTAACATATTAAACCTCTGCAGTATTGTCTCGACATACTTCCTCTGGTTTAACCAGAGCTTCCTCTTTGCCCGATCTCTTTTAATTTCCATGCCCAAAATATAGTTTGCAGCACCGAGATCTTTCATGTCGAATTTGGAGGACAATTGGGTCTTCAAATCCTGGATAATTTCTGTGTCATTTCCAACCAACAACATATCATCCACATAAAAGACCAGATAAATAACACGGTCACCAATTAATTTAAAATACACACAATGATATTCTTTGCTTCTGGTGAAGCCAAGTCCCTGTATAAATGTATCAAATTTCTAATACCACATCCTTGGTGACTGTTTTAACCCATACAGAGACTTCTTTAACTTGCATACTAGTTCTTTCTTACCCTTCACCGGAAAGCCTTCAGGTTGCTTCATGTAGATTTCCTCTTCCAAATCCCCGTGAAGAAATGTTGTCTTCACATCCATCTGTTCTACCTCAAAATCAAAAGCAGCAGCAACAGATAAAAGTAATCCAATAGAAGTTACCTTGGCAACAGGAGAAAAAATATCACCAAAATCAATTCCCGGCACCTGGGAATAACCTTTTGCTACCAACCGAGCTTTGTATTTCTCCACCGTCCCTTCTGCATTTGTCTTCTTCTTGAACACCCATTTGCTGCCAATGGGTTTCCTTCTAGCCGACAACTCCACCAGATCCCAAGCCTCATTTTTTGTGCAAAGATGCCATTTCATCAACCATGGCCTCCTTCCAGAGTTTTCCATCCTCTGAATCCACTGCTTCCTTCACAGTTCTGGGATCATCATCAGTAAAGATAAAGTAAATTTGAACAGAAAGCAGATGGACTATTTACCTTTCTTGATGCCCGTCTTTTCTCGAATTTATTCTTCTCACACCCAAAGTTTGTGGCTCTTCATCTTCTTGGATTCCTCCTCAGTTGTAGAGTCTGATTCTTCCTTCTTTAGCTCAAACTCTATCTTCTCAGGTTCCTTTGGTTGGACTTCATGTTTAATAAACATCTTTCACCTCTCTGAACACCATATCTTGGCTATACACAACCTTCCTTGTTACTGGGTTCCAAAGCTTATAACCCTTTAAACCATCCTTATACCCAATAAAGATGCACTTTTCATATTTATTATCTAGCTTGGTTCATTTCTCCATTGGAACATGTACATATGCATCACATCAAATACCCTTAGATGTGAAAGAGAGGGTTTCCTACCAGTCCATACCTCTTGTGGAGTCTTATCCTCCAACGCTGATGAAGGTGACCTGTTGACCAAGTAACATGCAGTATCCACTGCCTCCGCCCAGAATTCCTGTCCTAACCCAGCACCACTGAGCATGCTTCTTGCCCT
>APFE031094746.1:0-26772 GCA_000404065.3 Pinus taeda | reverse complement strand
TGAGATCAATCCAGCTGAACTATGCGAACAACGGATTTCTATGGTTGAACGTTTAATTTGGTGCATATGGACTTTGGTAAAATATTCGATGAAGCACCTAAATCCACTAAAAAATTATGTACATTTTTGTTAAAAATTTCATAAGTAAGGAGAAAAGGGGGAGTATGAGATCTTGATCTACCTCCAATTAAAGTGATGTCGTTTGGAATCTTGTTAGTCGTATTAGTTGGAGGTCTTCCCATGTTCTGAGAAGCTTGCGAAATTATAGCGGCAGGCAAAGGTGCAACTAGCACAGCATGTAATTCTTTCATCATTATCTTTTGTTGATGCTTTAACTTGCTCAATTCGTATAAAGTAATGTTGGCCCTAGTCTTTTTCATGTCTTCTGTAATATTGTACTCCATTTCATCTGAAATGATCAACGTTTTAGGTGGAGTAGGTGAATCTGTTTGGACTGGGCTAGTTTGAGTCGCTTTAGATGTCGTTTTCTTTGTTGCGACTTTATCCTTTGTTGCAGAGCTTGCGCTCTTTGGTTTTGGAGTAGTTTGGGGAGGATCAAGCTGACTTCTACTTCGTGTGTTAACTGGGAATACTTCTTGATCTTCCTCTTGCGGGAGGATGAAATCCCACATTCCTTGTAATTCTACAACTTCTTCATCATCGGTTTGCCCTTCAGTGGCAATTTCCTCTTCCTCTTCCTTGGATTCGGCATTTTTTATAGCATTGGGTGGCCTTGAATCCATTGACGGGCTTCTTTTAAAAGCTCTATAGGGCCTTTTTGAAGAAGTTTCTGCTACTTGCTTTTTTATGTCGACCATTTCATTGGACATGGTCTTCAGAACTTTTTGCAATCCCTCCAAATCGAATGGATCTTTTGCTTGTTTCTTCTTGGACTCTTCTTTGAAGGTGACCTTCTTAGATTTACATTCTTCTATCGCAGATTTCTTCTCTAAGGCTATTATACATTTCTCTACTACTATGACTTCTTTCATGTTTTTGGCTAGGGTTGTTTTATTCACCTTGTCCATGAAGATTGCTATGTTTGATGGTAATGCAGTGATATACCATTCACATCGCACTTCCTCGCTGGGCTGGGAAGCAGTAGGAATTTTGTTTAGAATTTTATTGAAATGTAGATTGAAGTCTTTGATAGGCTCTCTAGATTCTTCACTAAGGTTGGATAGGTCGTTGATTAACATTGCCGTAGACCTGTCGTCACCAAACTTGGTTAGGAATTGGTCTTGGAAGATGTCTCAACTGGTAATAGATCCAGGGGGTAATGAGAAATACCACGATCCGGCTGTTCCTTGTCGATTATAAGGAAACAGTCGAACAATAGCATCTTAATTAGTAACCCCGTTGAGGTTAATGGATAGCATAAAGTTGTTTATGTGCTCTTCTGCTAGCATGCCTACCTCGGGATTGAACTTAGGCAGCCATTTCTCAGGATGGGTTGGTATTTGACTCAAGGGTGCAGGCATTAAGACTGCTTGGCATATATGTGGTTTCTGAGTTAATGGGTATTCAATGTTTGGTTATGCGTGGGCATGGATGCTCCTATTCTCTAGATGAACATTTTGGCCTTTATGGTTACGGATATAATGAGCTTGTATATAGACAATCTATGGCTAATTTTAGCCATGGGTTTTAGACGTACCAATTAAATATATAACAATCATGATTCCACTAGCAAGACTCCATTTGGTCAAATTATGCATTTGGTACTCAACAATGATAGTAAATGTGAGCTCAACAAGTCCTCTAATGGAGATTTGTGCTTATTCCCACATTTTATTCAATCATGTTTATGAATCATTTATCTCTACTCTCACACAGCTATATAAAGAAAGGAATGCCCCTGGTGCAAAGGTTCTAGATCCAATGAGCTCTGAGGTAAGTTATCTTCCTCCCAAAATTCAATAAAAAGGAGTTATTGGCCATGGTCTCAATGCCCAGGAGCTTGCAATGATCCAAAATGGATCTTGTAAGTCAAGTTGAAGTTTTTTTTATGTCTGATGACTGAGATGGTCCTAGGTAGAAAAACTATTCTCGGCTTGTGCAGGAATTTGCCATCTTAGTTTCTTGCAAAAAAAATGTTAGGTCGAAGAGCTCGACACACTAATTCCAGTGGTATCTCCAGATTCGCATTTGGCCTGCGGGTGATGGAGAAATTGTTCGTCAAAGTTTGACGTGAACATACGAAAAGGGGCCTCGCTAGCCATGTGACATTCTTACTACTCAAAATGTGTCAAGGCCAAGTTCATACAACCAAAAAGGTTCAAGTTCCTCTCCAGTGCACATTTCCAAGTGTGTGATGAGATTTTAGTTTTTGGTTGATTAAAGGTTGAATTTATCCTTCATGGGTGCATTAATCAGTATATGGTGTAGTTTCAAGTCTATGGTTTCTAAACCATATGAAATACCATGTATAAAAATGGTGCACATTTTACTTAAATGTAAAACATGCCTAAGGTTCAAGCTATGTGAGCAAAAATGCCTAAACCTATGGTCTAAAGTTGGAGTGGAATCTATTTTATACCATAAGTTATAATAGCATAATGTATTGTTACAAACCTAATGTCTATGGAACAAAGGGGGCGGAAATATGTTTAAAACATATGTAAACCTATTGGGCACATTATTAAATTGGCGTAGGTAAAGTATATAGTATGGCTTTTTAAAACCTATGTGCAACGTTATAATTTGCGGGGTTTGTAAATTGCCAATGTCCTAGCCATCGAAGTTATGGAAAATGACCATGGTGCAAAACTTATATAATAAACCCTTAGTGTAAGAAATGTGGGCGGAGTTGTAGGTCCATCAACAAGGGCCTAGTTAGCATGAGGGTGGATGGCAACAAGCCACTATAGGAGGAGTGTCGGTTTATTATTGCTCATTCAACATTCACTTGCGAACATTCGGAGGTGGCATGAACACATTGCAGTTGTGGGTCCGATGGAAAGGGCCACTTGTGGTCTAGTAAGTGGGATTGCTAGCCGTTAGAGTTATGGCATCAATCAGTAGTGTGCCACGAAGGATGTGTTGTGAAAACTGTCAGAGAAACATGCCAACATGCCATCGGAGTTCTGGCATCAACCAACAGTGTGCCACGAAGGATGTGTTGTGCAAACCGTCAGAGAAACATGACAACATGCCATCAGAGTTATGGCCTCAAACAATAGTGTTCCAAATGAATGTGGTGAATTTGACCACCAAACATGTTGTGCAAAACGTCGGAGAAATATGCCAAAAATCCATGGACGATATGCGCCGAATGTGATGTGTTAACCATTGGTGAAATGTGCTAAGCCATCCGGGAGAAAGTATGCTAATCGAGTAATGGATGTGTTGTGTTGACCACCAGAAACGAGACTGCAACAAGCCTAACCATTTGAAGCTACCATGTCACATGTCGACAAGTTCAATCTCCAAAGTTAATGCCGAAACCATCAGAGTTATGGTTCAATGTTTAAAATGTTGGTTATGCGCCAGATTTGGATAGATATATGTGAGGGGTTTTAAACCATATACCAACTATGGTATGCACGAATGTTTCATGTGCCTAGGTATGACATTAATGTTTATGGTTGTTTAAACATAGAAGTGCCGAGACCTCTTTTGATAATGACACTTTTGTCCAATGAAACTATAGGAAATAGTTTTAGAGCTAATGCACTTTAAAAGAATTGTTTATATAGTTTTGAAACTATATTTGTTATGTATTAAAACATCGAGCCATTTCATTTGGCCACCATACAATTTGTTACAACAAATTCCTTAGCCTAGTTCCACCTTATAAATGCATCAAGTGAAGAAGCATAGAGGGAAAGGAAATGATAGCCTTGTAGAGAGGTGGTGGTAATCCAACCTTGTCAAGGAGAAGGTGAGAGGAATTCCAAATCCTATGAAAATATTTTCAAAGTCAGAGGCAAAACCTTTCAGGAAGGAGGCAAGCAAATCCAGGGTGGAAGTTGCGCTTCAGGTTTGAGCGACAGGAGTTGAATGGAGCTTCAGAGTTAGAGTTTTTGTATATGCCCGCAGATGCTCTTTTGAGCATTTCTTGGCCTCCCTTGGGCCTTTTCAGGAATGGAGATAGGTGTTGGAAAGTTATGATAGAAGGTTTTATTTCTACATTAATGAGCAGTGTCCATGAGCATAGATCAGTTGGCGAAATCTCATGTAAATAAACTCTTTGAAGCATTCCTAATAAAATGGTCACACATTCGAAGTGTACCCAAAGACGTAGTCCAGAAGGAACGAACTCTGTCATCAAATGTTTACTGAGTTTGCTTTTTTATTATTTTTGTTTATTCATCATTTTAGTTTTATGTTTAAAGCATAATGACAGCTTAATTTTCCTCTTGCATTCACATATATGCAACCTTGGTTAATAGCTCAATTAAACTAACTCATTTGATTAAAATACCTGATTTTAATCTTGCACTTGTGAAGAAGATGATTTTATTCCATATTTTCAGAGCATATTTTATATGCTTTGAAAATGCAGAATAAGATCATCAATATGCTCTAAAAATGCAGAGTAATATTGTCTTCTTCACAAGTGCAAGATTAAAAATTGGGTCTTTTAATCAAATGACTTAGTTTAACTGAGCTATTAACCATGGTTGCATGTATGTGAATGCACGAGGAAAATTAAGCTGTCATTATGCTTTAAACATCAAAATAAAATGATGAATAAATAGAAGTAATGAAAACGCAAAATCAGTAAACATTTGATGACGGAGTTCGTCCCTCCTCGACTATGTCTCTGTGTCTGCTGCGAATGTACGACCGTTTTATTGGGAATTCTTCAAAGAGTTTCTTTACATGAGATTTCACTAACTAATATGTGCTCATAGGCACTACTAGTTATTGTAGAAACAAATCCTTCTGTCATCTTTCCAACACCTGTCTCCATTCCTTAAAAGGCCCAAGGATGGCCAGGAAACAATTAAAAGAGCATCTGCAGGCATATACCAAAACTCTGACTCTGAAACTCCTTTCAACTCCTGTCACTTGAAACTGAAGTGAAAATTCCACCCTGGATTTGCTTGCCTCCTTCTTGAAAGGTTTCACCTCTGAGTTTGATAGGATTTGGAATGCCTCTCACCTTCTCCTTGATAAGGCTGAATTACCACCACCTCTCTACAAGGTTGTCACTTCCTTTCCCTTTATGTTTCTTCACTCGATGCAATTATAAGATGGAACTAGGCTAAGTTTAGGAATTTGTTTTAACAAATTGTATGGTGGCCAAATGAAATGGCTTGATGTTTTAATAAATAACCAATATAGTTTCAAAACTATATAACAAATTCTTTTAAATCGCATTATCTCTAAAACTATTTCCTATAGTTTCATTGGCCAAAAGTGCCATTATCAAATGATATCTCGACACTTCTATGTTTAAACAACCATAAACATTAATGTCATACCTAGGCACAAGAAATATTCACGCATACCATAGTTGGTATATGGTTTAAAACCCCACACATATATCTATCCAAATGTGGCACATAACCAAATTTTTAAACCTTGACCCATAACTCCAATGGTTTCGGCATTAACTTTGGAGCTTGAACCTGTTGACATGTGACATGGTAGCTTCTGGTGGTTAGGCTTGCTGTGGTCTAGTTTCTGGTGTTCAACACAACACATCCGCTACTTGGTTGGCATACCTGGTCCCTGTCGCTTAACACATTTCACCGATGGTTAACACATTACATTTGACGCATATCCTCCATGGCTTGTTGGCATATTTCTTTGAAAATTTTCTCAACACATCTAATGGTCGACTCCACCATAATCATGTAGCACACTACTAGTTGAGGCCATAACTTCAATGGCATGTTGGCATGTTTCTCCGATGGTTTGCACAACACATCCTTCATGGCAACTATTGGTTGATGCCATAACTTTGATGACATGTTGGCATGTTTCTCCGACAGTATTCACAACACATCCATCGTGGCACACTACTGGCTGATGCCATAACTACGACAACTAGCAATCTCGCTCACTCGACTACAGGTGAACCTTTTCATTGGACCCATAATTGCAATGTGTTCATGCCACCTCAAAATGTTCACAACTAAACACTGATTGAGCAGTACTGAACCAACACTCCTCCTCCGATGGCTCATTTTAATCCATGCTCATACTGTTTGGACTCTTGCTGATGGACCTACAACTCTGCCCACATTTCTTGCACCAAGGGTTTATTACATACATTGTTCACCATGGTCATTTTCCATAACTCTGATGGCTAACACATTGGAAATTTACAAACCTTGAAAAGTATAAAGTTTCACATAGGTTTCAAAAACCCATACTATATAGTTTACGTCCTCCAATTTAATAATGCACCCAATAGGTTTACATATGTTTTAAACATATTTATGCTCCCTTTGTGACATAGACATTAGGTTTGTTACCATACATTGTGCTATTATAACTTATGGTATAAAATAGATTACACTCCAACTTTAGACAATAGGTTTAGTGCATTTTTGCTCACATAGCTTGAACCTTAGGCATGTTTTACATTTAAGTAAAATGCACACCATTTTTATACATGGTATTTCATATGGTTTAGAAACCATAGACTTGCAACTACACCATATACTAATTAATGCACCCATGACAGATAAACTAAACCTTTTATCAACCAAAATCTAAAATCTCATCACACACCTGGAAATGTGCACTGGATACGAACTTGAACCTTTTTGGCTATATGAACTTGGCCTTGCTGCGTGTTGAGTAGTAAGAATGTCACATGGCCAGCGAGGCCCCTTTTCATCTATTCACCTCAAACTTTGATGGAGAATTTCTCCATCACTCGGAGGCCAAATGCGAATCTAGAGATACCATCGTAATCAACGTGTCGAGCTCTTCTACCTAACACTATTTTTGCAAGCAACTAAGATGGTGAATTCCTGCACAAGCCAAGAATAGTTTTTCTACCTAGGACCATCTTGATCATCAGACGTAAAAGAAACTCTTGACTTACAAGATCCATTTTGGATCATGCAAGAAATCCCAGATTTGATTATTTCTTGGTAGAAATATTTGAATGAGGATTAGACCATAGTGGAAAAGGATTGTAGTTTTAATGTTGTTTTGTGCATTGTTGGTGTTTAGTACCTTTAGCATCCCAAGAAGGTTTTTTCATAAATTTATCAAACTTGTAGGCTTGATGGTCTGTGTATTATAAACTTTAGCAATACAATGTTCTATGAGAAGGAAAGTGTGTGATTCTATCGCAAATAGGAGAAGTTATATATGCTTGATAACACATTGGAGAGGATAATTGCGACTCAATCAAAAATTAAGGAGGAAAACAATGACTAATCATAGAGAAAGAAAATAAAATTGTGAATCAATCAGAAAGTAGTAAGATTGATTATGAGCATGTCACTAAGAATTGGGAAAATATGTGCTAGATCAAAATAAATGGAGTAAAGATGTAATTATATCGCAAAAAATTGAGTAATTTTGCGATGACATTACAATGAGTCTGATAATGATGAGATACATCGCAAATAGGTGAATGAGTATGTGACACATTGCAAGGAGCAAAGCTTATTTGTGTTCTCACAAATTTAGTTCCCTCTCAAGGTACATAGTAGCATAACAATTTGAAACGACAAAGGCTATATCAACTCTATATTTAACAATATTTTGAGTCATGAATAAAGGTTATATTTTTGCTTAATTTCTTTTTTTTTGAAAATGAAGTCTCTCTACTAGTTGATCAACCAATATTTACTGCTAAATCCTCCACTTACACCTTAGTTACATCAATGTGAATACCAATACCCATTGCATATCTACTTAAACACAAAATTCTAGTTGTGACTATAGTAATACCTATTTGACCAACCAATAGGATTTGAAAGGGAGAGGAGATAATAGCAACAATCGAAGCACCAATTACTAATTTCACTTGCCCACTTATTCCTACGCTATTTTTCTCGATAAAAAGCAACCTTGTCTTGCAATACATTGCAACGTCCTCACAATTGTTTTGAAATATATGGTAGTTTATAAACCCATTTTGAAGAAGGTGCATTGCATGATGAATTACTGATTTTGAGGGATATTATTCTACAAGAGTGCATGCCCCTCCATAAGCTTTAGCAAGAAAAGTAGCTGGACTAATACCATACTCAAATCGATACATAGGTCCTCTAGTAAGAAAAAAATATAAACAAGAAAGAATCACTCAACTATTTTCTCTTTGGAAGCCACAATTAGGGCATATGAGGCATTGAGTTCATATTGAACTAGGGAAAATGCATCAAGGATGTGGAAAATGTTTTTACCCACATGATCTAGATTTATGAAGGAACAAAATGAAATACAGATATAAATAGAAACACACATATACAATGAAAAAAAATTCAATTCATTAAAAACAAAGTATTGAAAACCGTTTACATGTAGAATGGAAATAAACTAGATTAGGCGATGGTAACTTATCTCTAAGAAGAGATGTGGAGACTACATGCCCTCTAAACTATGATAAAATGAGGCTCAAAGGCCTATTTATTATTTAGAAACAATGTAAAACCATAAACATTCCAAAACCTAACCGTAGCAGATGAATAACCAAAGATTTGTGGGCCCCATTGGGGTAAATTGGTACATAAGCTTCCCAAGGCCATAACTTTGGCATACAATCTCCATTTGATGCAAATGATACCTTGTTAGAAAGATCTATCTGAGGAATACACATTTTGACTATACCCCATTTCATAGGCTCCAAGTTGGTCTACTTTCTAAGAAAATATCGTTTAGGGCATAAAAACCGCTCTAGAAGTTCAGGACCCGAAAAACTGCCAAAATAGTAATTTGTTCTACAATTAAGGAAACTGAAAGAAATAATGATGGGGGTCCAAGGGAAATATGCGGGTGGCCACCAATATCCACCTATATCAGTCCTCCCCCCTTAGGAAGAAATGGTACCCATTGCATTGAATGCCTCCATGAGATGGGGAAGCTTCTACTAAAGTTGGTCCCTGGTGAACCACTTTCCTTGGTGCAAAAGTTGGCCAACTTTGAAAACTTGATATAGTTTGATCTTCTACTAGTGATTACTCTTGATTTACATGTCCATGATCTAATAATTTGTGTCTTGTTCCATGCAATCTGGGTTCAACTTTGTCGATGTGATTTTTTCTACAATGTCTGACGTGTCCACTAATGGTAGAAAGTATGGCTGAATGTAGTCTACATTGAACACTGGGTGCATGCCAAGTAGCGGGGGAATGATGAGCTCAAAAAAATTGTCTCCCACAACCTTGGTGATGGTGTAATACCCATATCAACATGTTATGAGCTTCCGATGGGCTCCGGTAAGGCGTTATTTCCGCAAATGCAACTAAACTTTGTCGCCCACCTAAAACTTATGTGGCACCCCATGTTGATCATGTCACTACTTGTACTTGGAATTGGACTTATCCAAAATTTCATGCATCTACTGGAGGATGTGTTAGATGCATTCAATAAGTTGGGTTGCTTTATTAGCCTCAAAATATACATGTGTAGATTACGTCTTTGTAGTCGCACAAGGTTCACTTGGAAGCTCTAATGCTCCTACATCACATGGCAACATCAATTAGACACAATGGTTGAAAACATAGATCCACTTGAAAAGTACAACCAATCAAGCTATGGAAAGCTTTGTTATAACTGTTTTTCACATAAGAAGGCTCTCATCCTAGGTCCATGGATGCTTGGAGTTGTACATGCATAGTATGTGAACTATCATCCTTTTGATGACCTTGTCTGGCCACCAATCTGGGGATGGAATGCAGTTGACTTGGTAAGCTTAGTGTCCAATAATGTCCATAGGATCAACCAAAATGTGTTGAGAAACCTACTATTCCGATCTGATATAATGGTCCGCGGGATTCCAAAATGTACCCATACTCGTTCAAAGAAGAGTTTGGTAGTGTCTTATCCTATGATACTCTTCTTGCAAGCCAACAATATAGTCATCTTAGAAAATTTATCCATGACCACAAATACACAGTCATTACCATGCTTAATAGAAGGGAGGCCTGAAAGATAGTCCATGGAGATGGATTCCCAGGGATGGCTAAAATTAGGAAGAGGAGTGTACATGCCTTACTTCTTGATTATTGGCTTGGCGATGGAACAAGAAATGCAGAGTCTAATATATTTTCCAACGTCCCGTTATATTTTTGGATAATAAAAATAAAACTGTAGTATGGCCATAATTTTCTCCACACTAAAGTGTCCTGCAACCTGATTGTAGTGCACATAATAATATAGGTAGCATAATAATGCATCATGGAGGTGGAAATATGGTACTTGCTTTCCGTCCACTAGAATCTGGTAAGTGTTGGCAAACTCTGGACCATTCTTATATAGTTGCGACCATCCAGCGGTCTCATGGCCACAAGAGTTGAGAACAATAGTTAGTGCTGCAAATGGGGGCGACTGAGGAAATCTGCAACATGATTGGTGTTTCTATTCTTTTACTTAATTCTCAAGTAGAATTTTTGTAGATATGTAGACCGCTTTTGATGGCGATTTTTTTGCAACTTCCCTTGTGTCTGTATTAAATAAAGAGGTTAGTGATTTGTGTGGATGACCATCTCCTTTCCCAGGATTCAATGTTTCCATTGTCAGCAAGCCTACATAATAGAATACAACTCTTTATCATAGGTGGGGTACTTCTTAATTGTATCAGAGTGTCTCACTATGATAGGTCATCAGATGCCCTTTCTAGGTGAGAACTGCACCAATAGCATAGTTGGAGGCATCTATCTCGATTTCAAATGGTTGTTCTAGTTCTGGAAATATGAGTACAGGTGCAGATCAAAGCCAATGATTCAACTCAACAAATGCCTTTTCTTCGGACTTGGACCAAGAAAACATTGCATTTTCTCCGCCCTTGGTAACTTGACATAAAGGCAAAGTGATATAGGAGAATCCCATCACAAACCCATTAGAGAACTTTTGAGGTCTAAAATGGGCCTCGTAAGAAAAATGTACAACCAAAATAAACTTTATAAGAACCAATAGGATTCAAGATGGTGATGTCAACCATGGGGGATGATTCACCATTTTTGTGGTAAAAAAGTAAAAAGATTAAAAAATAATAAAATAATAAAACTACTTTATCAACTTGTATTTTCAACTTATCTCCCTAAGGTTTTAATCAAATTTTGAGTAGGAGTACTCGTTGGATGCAAAATTTAATTCCTCATCCAAGGAGTACTCGTGTTGCATACTTTTGATGGACCTTACTACATGAAAAATGAGAAATACACGAAAAAACATGATTGCAATCACATTTTTTTATTATTTATTTCTCATTTTTCATGTAGCAAGGTCCATAAAAAGTATGCAACATGGGTACTCCTTAGATGAGGAATAAAATTATGCATCCATTGAGTTCTCCTGCTCAAAAATTGAGTAAACCCATAGGGAGATAAGTTGAAAATACGAGTTGAAAAGGTAGTTTTTTCCTTTTTTCCCCCTAAAATTTAATGGTGTAATGTAATCTTAGTTTATCATTTCCACTATTATTTTATAATTTCCATAGGAGGCCCATTTTAGACCTCAAAATTTCCCTAATGTTTGATAAAAATTGGAAAGGCCCAAAAAGCCGTGAAGCTCTATTAGAGTGGTCAGGGATGGCCAATCTTGAATGACTTGGATCTTATCTGGATCAACACACACACCTTGCTCATCTATGATGCAACCCAGATATTGGACCTGGCTCATGCCAAAGGTGCATTTCTCCAGGTTGGCACATAGATTGTGTTGGTGTAGGGTTTGAAGGACTCGTTGAATGTGTTGCAAGTTCTCTTCCCAAGTCTTGCTGAAGATAAGAATGTTGTCTAGATATACAACCACGAACGAGTTGGTGAAGGGTCGAAAGATGTCATCCATCAGCCTCATAAAAGTTGCAAGGGAATTTGTCATTTTTCAACCCGAAAGGCATGACAAACCATTCAAAAAGGCCCTTCTTGGATTTGAAGGTGATCTTCCATACATATGTGGGCTCTATTGGAGCCCGGTGATAGCCAAACTTTAGATCAATCTTGCTGAAATACTTGCCCCCTTTGAGCTAGAAAAGCAGGTCATCGATATGTGGGATTAGATACTTGTTCCTAATAGTGATTTTGTTCAGTGCCTGAAAACCATTGTTAAGCCTCTAGGTCCCATCCTTGTTTTTACAAGTACAATAAAGATCCCACAAGGTGATGAACTTGGTAAGATGTGCCCTTTTGGCAATAGATCCTAGATCTATGCTTGATCTCTTCATTTTCGATAATGGAGTAGCGGTATATTTTCCCAATGGGTAGAGGTTCTTAGGGGGTCAAATCAATCGAATGCTTGACTTGACAATGTAAGGGCTCCCATGTGGGTGAAGAAAATATGTCCTTGTTTCTTCCATGACCTTATCCACCTACTTTTACTACATGTAGGAACCTTTCTTGAGGGCCATGGATGTGGCCACAATCCCCCCTTACTTTGAGAGAAAATACAAAAGAAAAGAAAAAAACTCAGCCTAGGAGATGATATTACTACATTGCTTAGTAGAGATCAAAGAGATGGAGGTAGGTGGGGATACCTCTGGTATCCTATATAAATTATTTCCCAAAGTAATAATAAGAGTGTGAGGCCTAGGATCATACACAACATGATGCTTCCACAAGTATGGTTGGTCTAATAATACATCACAAACTTCAAGAGGAGCAACATCACACAATACCTCATTCATGAAGGGCATGATGATGTAGGGAAGGCATCACTGTCGGTTGACGCGAATACCTCATCCTTGTTGAAGCCACTCGATGGTGTATGGATGCAAGTGTGATGTGGTGATAGGCCCAACCACTTCATGACATCTACTGAAATGATGTTCCTTTGGTTCTTGTCATCAACAATGAACTACACCATTGAATCCTTCACCCAAATTTGTGAGTGGAAGGGACGCTCCCCCTCCTTTGGATCTTCAGGCTCAATCTTCTAGACCTTAGTGGTGGAAATGGTGGCACTGGGTTCTACTTCAATAATATGCTTCCCCTTGTCATTTCCCTTGTCAAGTTCTAGCTCAGAATCATAACACACATCAAAATCTAAAGCTTTCTGCTCAGCCACCAATGATTGCATGACATGACACTAATTTGTGTTGTAGTGGGGCTCTTGTGGAACTCACACCACTTTCCTATCTCCTTCTTTGTCTTCATGGTTCCCTTCTTTTCTTACAACTTTGATGGGCTGTCTTGGGTAGCTCTACCTTGGATTTATCCTATGTTTTGTGGTATGGGGGTGCTCTTGCCTTACTTATGATTCATAAGTCCAAAGGTTTGCTTCTTTTGTTTAAATTTTTGTTCAATCTTGGCAGCGTATCAATATGTTACACCAAGCGAGGAGATGTCTAGGAACTCCATTTCTTTCTTAATGTATTTTTATAGACAACCACGGTACTTAAGCATCAAATGCCATTCAAAGTCTTTGATACCTAACTTTATGCTTAGGGTATGAAAAAAATTTGTGAGCTAATGCACATCTTGGTCCCTTTGTTGTAGTAGTGTGATCCATTGTTTGTACTTGTCCTCATAGCTCCCCACAGGGTAATATTGTTCCTTGACAACGTCTTAAAAAGAGTTCCAAGAGGGGGTGTTGTAAATAGAGATGGTTCCTTGGTCCTTTTCTCACAGTAAGTTTCCCATGTTTCGTTGACATTGAGGGCAGCCTTAAGCAGTGCAAAAGTAATCTTCTCCCTATCAGAGAAACTATGGACCGAAAAATTACCTTCCAATAGATTCAACCATTTATATACAACATTTGCATCTATTTGAACTTTGAATATGGGGATATCAAAGTTCACTTGTACCTTGAAGGGGACGTTTCCTTTTAAGTGATTGTTGGATGACGATGCGTCACCAATGGGCATTCGCAGAAGGATTTGGGAAAAGTTATCCTTCATCTCATTCCTTTGACGCTCAAGGGCTTATTTGAGCAAAAATTTGATAGAATCTCCTACTCCCTCACCCTTGTTTTCTTCCACCATTGGATGCCATCGGTATTGAAGGGGATGGTATTGCAAAGGCTTAACTTGTCTAAGTCCCAAATCCTTATACCTTGACCTTGTTGGGGACTAGCATAGAAAAATAGAGAGAGAGAAGACCTCAATGATAACACGGATCCAAATTTATGAAGGAACAAAATTAAATATAGATATAACCATAAACACAAAGACCCAATGAAAAAAAAAATCAATTCATTAATAACAAAGTATTAAAAATTGTTTACATGCAAAATGGAAATAAACTAGCTTAGGTGATGGTAGCTTATCTTTGAGAAGAGATGCGGCGACTACATACCTTCTGAAATGTGTTACAATGAGGCTCGAAGGCCTATTTATTATTTAGAAACAATGAAAAATCTTAAGCACCCCAAAACCTAACCCTAGGAGATGAAGCGCCAAAAGCCTGTGGGCTTCGTCAGGGTCAATTGGTACATCAATTTCCCGAGGTTGTAACTTTGGCATACAATGTTTGTTTGACATGTACAATACCTTGTTAGAAATATCTATATGAGGAATATAAATTTTGAGTGCAAACTCATGTCACTAGTTATGGGATTGCTTGTTTTCTAGTAAAGTGTTGTTTAAGGCCTCGAAACGAATCCAAAAGTTCAGGACCCGAAAAACTACCAAAAATAGTAAATTGTGCTAGAATTAAGGAAACTGAAAGAAATAATGGTGGGGCTCCAAGTGGAATAGGTGGGTGGCCGCCAATATCCACTTGGATCACCACAACATAAATCTTGTGATGGGTGTATGCGTAAGCTTTCTACCATGAGTAAACATGATCACCAACACTCAACTCACTCTTGTCCAAATTGTTATATAATAATCCCATTGTACTGATATAACTTGAATCACCGAACTTAGCTACTGATTGCACATCTCATAGGATTAAATGCAGAAGAAACTCCTCCTCCTCTTTGCAATGAAGCAATCTAGTTTTCAAAAATGGGATCAAGCATAGATTAACTTGAACGTTTTTGTAGTGTTAACTTACTGACTCTATAGCCCCAATGATTTCATAGTGATTGTAAAAATGGGTGTTTGTAACAGTAGAGATGCAGTTAATTACACCCTCCAGTTTGATGTTTCACCCCATGGCAAACCTTCAGATATTAAATAAATTCCACAATACACTGATCATGTTTCTGTCACAAATTTGAGTCCTTTTGAAGAATAACATAACTAGTTGGATTTGAAACTTCCATTGTCTAAACCTCCCAAGTTCCCACTTCCACATGCTTCTATGATCACTGAAGCCCACTTTCAATCTACTGATTTGAATGAAACGATCCTTGTAGGAAAGGTTTTGACATTGGGTAATGTAATGTTTGATCAATCTCAACTGAGGATGAATAAAGAAGTATAAGGATGATATGGAAACCAAGTTCAACTTCAAATGATTCTAGGAGTCAATTCCATGGTAAAAGAGGGAAAATATCAAAGGATTTTGCATTTTCCTGAGGAAATAAAGAGTAGGCGAGATCATTATCATCAACCTTCAAATATCGTCTATCATCATGATAATAAACATAGTGCAAAAAATGGAACAAAAGATATGGTAGATATAAATATTAATTCAAGGTGGCCTTACAAAGGTGGGAAAAAATCATTGCACTACAATGTTGGGTTGTGTTATATTCTTTCCACATAGTCAACAGGGGCTCTGAGGGGTACCCGTAACCCCACTTTATGGGGTCTGGGGCAGCGCCCCGGAAAATTTTGGTTTTGGACCCTATGTTAGGTTGGGCGGACCCACCTATGGTTTTGTGCATGATTTTTGCACATGTTTTTTTGGACGCGATGGTTTTCGGTCCATGGTTTTTGGACGCAATGGTTTTCAGTCCATGGTATTGGATGCTTCGGCATGTATAAATGTATTGTAACATTGAAAGGAACATAATGAAAAATCAAGCTGGTAGTCCCGGTTTTGGGATCCAGTGGGAAATCTCTGTGTATATGTGTTTTATGTGTTATGCTCTCGCATTTTTATTTTTCATGTGATTTAGAATTCGTATGCAGGTAATTTCTGTATGGGTTTAAAACCTACATACAAGTAGTTTGGTAATAATAATCAAGAAATTATTTTGGAGTTGTTTATATTCCCTGTTGTAACATGCATTTTTTGTTACCTTTAATATTCATGTTTCATTCAAGAATCACTTGAAAATTTATTAAAAAAAAGAGATGAGACAAGAGGGAAATGTAATAAATTACATAGCGGAATCGCTAAAAGAAAGAATTGTAAAAGAATTGGCCCTGATGTAGCCAAGGTTGATATACGAACAAATCAAATCGTTATATAAATGGTTATATGGTGCTAGACCCGATATATGTGTGTGTGTGTGATAGCTACATATTGAAACAAGAAAGAAACAAAGTAATATATCAGATTCGCAAAAGAAACAAGTGTTAAAGTGTTTAAGATCTGGACTTGAAATATATATATTGCATTTTATAAAGTTTGGTGGGTCTGCAATGTTATGGATGATTGGTTCCACTAACAGTGTTGATTGCGATTATGGGTCGGACCCGAAACATATATACATTGTGTTTAAAATTCCCGGCAGGTCTGCAGAGCAATGGGCGTTGGTTCCACCAATTGGGATATGCGATGGGTCAGACCCAAAACAGATATATAATATATAATAATATATATATTATATATTACTTATATATTATATTGTTAAGTCCAGCTGAGTCTGTATATATTTATTGTAAGTCTTAGCGAGTCCGTGATATTGGCCACTATATATATATATATATATTATTATAATATATATATTATTAGTTAGTAATTTATTATATATATAATTTTATATATTATATATATTTTATATATATTGTATATTGGGTTCCTTATTGTGATATGCGATGGCCAGACCTGATATGGTTTATACATTATGTTTAATACTCCAACACGTCTGTCATATCATTGATTGTTAAGGTTTGGGTTGATACACCATTTGAAAGCGTCGATTGCGATTTCGGATAGGAAGTCAATGGAGCATTGAGCAGGTGGACCCGTTGGAATTATGAAACATATTTAATTCTTTTTGAGTTCTGCGGTAAACTAAAGGTTTGCGTTAATTTCATTGTATAAATGGAAAATCAATGTTAAATCCAAATTCAAAGAAAATACAATTGGTCGAGTTTCTTGGTGTTTTGGCCAATTGAAATGTGCTCGATACATGCATAATCCCAGGTTTACATGGCTAACATAGTTTATCACGACTAAAATGGATTAATCATTAATTAGGCATATACAGAGGAACTTGAAAACGGATTAACAGAGTAAGCCAATAGTTATCGTCCTCTTCTAAATTCAATCATGTTCCTATTATTTCATTTTATTTGAGGTGTCTTTTACCCTCTATAAAATCATGTAATAGTTTTTAATTCAGATAGTTAGGGAAACAGTTTAATAGTTTGATAGTTTCAGAGATCAACAACTATTTCACAAATGTATAAAAGGAGGAGAATTTACAAAGAAGGGGTTCGAATTTTGGAGAACACTGAGACAAGGCCATTGTATTCATGATATAATTGTTGATTAATGAGGAATCAGAAGTTTCCATGCATTTGTTGGGTATGATTTTGTGACTTCTCTGTTATGTGCCATTTTATGTTTTCTTCCTTCAAGTATGGTAATGAAGCTGCAAGTATTTATTTGCTTAGGTAGATAAAGTTAAAGTTCCTTAAAAGAGCTCTCCTGTACTTGAAATTTTCACCTTTCTTTCTAAGTTATAGTTAGTAGTTTCTGTGCAAGGCAGCATATTATCTTTAACTTCTCCAAGAGTCATAGATAGTAGGTTCTGTGTTAAACAATATATTGTCCATGATTCAGTTCTCACCTTCATAATTCTTCTAAGTTACATATAGTAGTTTTTGCATAAGGCAGCATACTATTTTTAACTTCTTCAAGCTTTCTTCACTTATCATTCATATTTAGCTAATCAAATGGCATTCTAATATTTCCTTGTCACCTAAGTATTGAGAGTAAAAAAACCAAGTCTCCAGGTCCTTCATTCGAGAATGCAACATATATCTAAGTGACAAATAAGTGACAGTAAATAATATTTATTAATGTCTTAAGCACAATTTCTCTACAACCAGGAAATTTGTTTCTTAAGGTACAACATTAATTGGCGCCGTTGCCGGGGAGAGAATATAAGAACACTTTCCTTCGTTTTTTCAATATTTTCCCGTAGTTGTTCAATGAGGAGGAAATATTTGGTTGTTTTGAATCAAAGCAGTAACTTTGGCTTCAAGAAGACCCCATACAAGATCAGATACTTCACAACAAAAGGTTCAAGCTCTTTTAGATCCTAAAAGGCTAGTTTCTAAGAGGTTTGGAAGGTATAAGATTCCAATTACACCAATTCCTACATTGTCTGCATCGAGCAACAATTCACCTGAACATTCATTTGATAAAGAATAATCTTTTTCATCATCTTCATTTCAGGAACCTAACTATTAAGAGCAATATTTAGAATCTGTTACTTTTCATTTATCTGCTATAATCATTCAACCTCAACCAGTAGCCAAATTACCACCTCTGCACATTCCATCTACCTCTCAGTCAGGTTCCACATATGTGGGTAATCAAAGTTCAATAAACATGGCAACATCTACATTCTTGATGAATAGGTATGCACCTCTTCAACTTCCACAACTTTTAAATCAAATGCCATAGGATTACCTCAAAATTCTTCCTCATTTTACAGGGGAAGATGAACAAACTACGAGAATCATGTGCCAGTATTTTGCAATTTTGCAGAAAACAAAAATGTTGAACATGTAGATGTTGTTCTAAGACTTTTTGTTTAGTCCTTGGATGGAGAAGCAAGGAAATGGTTTAAAGGGCTTCCCAATAATTCTATTCCTTCTTGGAAAGTGATGGAACGTCTATTCATTTAGAAATGGGGAGAAAAAAGAGATCATGGGTATTCATTAACATAGTTTAATGCCATAAAGAAAAAGTCTGATGAAACTGTGGTCAAATTTGTCAGAAGGTTTAACAAATTGTACAATAGTCTTCCAGTGGAGATTAAGCCTCCTTCTGCTAGTGCAAAAATAACTTTTGTAGGGGCTTTTGAATCAAATTTTGGATTCACATTAAGGGAAAGAAGATCTCCAACCCTTCATCAAATCCAAACAAATGCATTAGAGATAGAAGCAAATCTGGTGGCTACAGGAAAAGCACCAGAAACACAGCCTATCCAAGAAAAGGGAAAGGCAAAGATAGAATCCTCTCAAAGTCAAGCATTCGAGGATATGTGTAATGTAATTAAAACTTTGTTAGATAAGGTAAATAAATTAGAGTTAGAAAATAAGAATTTTCAGAAGCAAACACAATATAATAAGAACTTTAATCCCCAATACAGAAGACAACCTTTGCAAATCCTGCAAAGGGAAAGAAAAGATCAAGATCAAATTCTAGCACCATTATATATAGAAGTAGATCTTGGTGAAGAGCAACCTAAAGATCAAATTTCTATGTTATATGCAGTAGATGAAGAAGAACTTGGTATCGAAGGAGAATAGTATGTATATGATGAAACATATGCCATTCATGATGAAATGAAATTGATGAATATTGGAAACAATTCTCTGATTTTATGCAGGCTGAACTACATAAGGAATATGACTTGAGATTTAGGAAAAGATCAAGAAATCAAGAAAATGAAAGTGAGCAGTAAGTTTCAACTTCCTCACCAGAGGCGACTCAACAAAAATCTCAGCCTGCAAAACAAGTGAATAAAGGAAAGCAACAACAGAATGAAAATGGCAAGACACAGATACTTCAAGGTGAGTCTTCTCAAGATCAAACTGAAAAAATTCCTTTGGAGAAACTTGTTTCAATTCCTCAAGTAATTCCAGTCATGAAGAAAGGTGAAGATGAGAACGAAAGGACTATAAAATAGGGTCACTTGTTTAGTCTTAGTAAGGAGTTGGAAAAGGTAAGAATGTGAGTTCCCCTTACAAAATTAGCAAAAACACTTATTTATCAAAAGGAGATTGCTGAGTTTATTAATTTAAAAGAAAATGAGAATATAAATGACACTATAAATCTGTAGGAAGATAATCTAGTAGTGGTTTTTGGTCCACATGAAGAGGAAGTAGATTCCTTAATACCTCCTTTTTATATTTCCTTATTGGTTCATGATTTCCTCCTACATAGTTGTATGTTTGATTCAGGAGCTTCACATAATCTTATGCCTTTGTCAGTGATGAAGCACCTAAATCTACAAGTGACTGAACCTTATAGGGACTTGTATTCTTTTGATTCGAACAAAGTTAAGTGTCAGGGGGTTATTAAGGATATGGCAGTGTCACTAGCCCAAATTCCAGATAGAAGCTTGGTCATGGATGTAGTAGTATCATATATTCCTGCTAGATTTGGAATGCTTCTATCTAGGTTCTGGGGGGCTAAATTGGGTGGTGTTTTGAAACTGGATTTTACATATGTTTTTATACCGATTTTTGGTGGGGAAGAGAGGAGATTGTACAGAGAAACTATATTTGTAAAAACAATTACAATAAATGGAGCAAGTAATTCACCTGAATATAGCTAAGAGAAGGATGACTTTTCTTGTTTCACACTACATGATAATGCAGAGCTAGTTGAAGATAATCAGAAGCAACTTACTTTAGCCAATGTAATTACAGAGCTACAAACTAAAGGAGTTTGGAAATGCTTCTTTGATGGAGCTTATTCCAAGGAAGGAATAGGTGTTGGTTTTCTTCTAATTGCACCTGGAGGTAATATGTTCCCTTTTTCCTTTAAATTAGAGTTCGAGGCAACAAACAATGTGGCAGAATATGAGTCCTTTATTATTGCTTTACAAGCAACTAAACAAATGGGAGTTAAGTCAATTTTTGCTTTTGGAGATTCAAAGCTGATTATTAAGCAAGTAAAAGATCACTGCCAAACAAAGCACCCTAGGGTTAGGGCATACAGAAATGAGGTAAGGATTTAATTGAGAACTTTTTTGAAGCTTTTAACATTCAATTCATTCCAAGAGATGAGAATAGATTAGAAGATTCATTAGCTGTGGCTGCTAGTACTTTTAAGCCTCCTATTAATCCAAGACTAAGATACAAGATAGAGATGAGACACAGACCCTATGTTCCTGATAATGTTAAGAATTGGCAATTTTTTGAGGATGATCAACAGATTAAGGAGTTTTTGACTATGGTTGAAGAGTTTTAGGGCACATAAATTGATCAGGACGAAGAAGAAACAACATAAATTGCATAAGTTAGTGATTTAAAAGATTCAATAGCAAATCAGAAGATATTTCAATTGAAAGATAATATTATGCCAAAGGGACTTGTTCCTCTTGAAATGATTTTTAATTCCAATGATGTGGCTGTTGACTTAGGGAAAATTTCACAAGATGAACATATTCAGGATCACAACATTGGAACTCAGGAGGAACCCAGGTTAGTAAAATTATATGGTGGGGTTTCACCTAATTTTCAAGACAGATATATTAAAATTTTCAAGAATTATGTTGATGTATTTGCATGGTCCTATGAAGATCTCAAAACCTATGATGTAAATATTATTCAGCATAAGATTCCTTTGAAGGAGGGAATTAAACCCTTCAAACATAAGCTTAGATAGATAAATCCATTGCTTCTACCAGCAATTGAAAAGGAGGTCAAGAAGTTCCTTGGTGCCAAAATAATAGTTCCACTTAGGTATTTTGATTGGGTGGCTAATTTAGTACCTGTGAGAAATAAAAATGGAGAAATAAGGTTATGTGCGGACTTCAGAAATCTCAACAGGGCTTCTTTTAAAGATAACTATCCATTGCCTAAAATGGATCATGTACTGCAAAAGGTAACAGGATCTTTTAGAATGTCAATGCTAGATGGATTTTCTGGTTATAACTAGGTGGTTGTGGATAAGGAGGATCAAAAGAAAACAACATTCACAATTCCCTGGGGAACCTTTATGTATGCCAGAATGCCTTTCAGATTGAACGCAGGTGCTACATTTCAAAGGGCTGTGGACATTGTTTTTGTTGGAGATAAGTTTGTAGTAATATATTTGGATGATATTACTATTTTCTCAAAGTTTGATGAAGAACATTTGGACCATTTGAAAGACTTCTGGTAAATGTAGAAGATTTGGACTTTCCTTAAATACCAAGAAATCCATTTTTTCTCTGGAAGAAGGAAAACTATTGGGGCACATTGTTTCCACAGATGGAGTGAAGATAGATTCGACTAGAGTATAAGCTGTGCAAAAAATACCATTTCCTAGGAGTAAAAAGGATATTCAAAAGTTTCTGGGAAAGATAAACTTCCTGAGAAGATTTGTATCGAACTATGTAGAAATTGTAAAAGAAATTACTAATATGCTAAAGAAGGAGAATGAAGTGATTTGGACCAAAGAAGCTAGAGAATCATTTTCCAGGATTAAAGAGGCATTACGAGTAGCTCTAGTCTTAATCAACCCTGATTACCAAAATCCTTTCCAAGTTTTTTCATTCGCATCATCAAGTTCAATAGTTGTTGTCTTACTGCAGAAGAATGATAAAGAGAAAGAGTAGCCAGTTGCATTCTTTAGTAAGATTCTTAGGGATTTTGAGTTGAAATATAATATTCTTGAGAAATAGGTGTATGCTTTAGTAAAAGCCCTGACAAATTTTAGAACTTATGTGCTGTAGTCACAAATCATTTCTTATGTGCCAAATGTTGCAATGAAAGATGTATTTCTATAGGGAGATGTAGAAGGCAGAAGAGGAAAATGGATAGAAAAGATCCAAGAATATGATTTGGACATAAAGCCCACAAAGTTGGTGAAAGGACAAGGATTGGAAAAAAAGTTGAAAAATTCAAACTTTCAGGCATTGGCAATCAACTTGCTGGCACCTGTGGATGAAAGAGCAGCTAAAGAAAGTGAAGGAAAGAAAGATCCAGGTATGAAGATTAGGTATAAATTTTTGTTTTCAGAATGGTATAAGCATATAATTCAGTATTTGTGCTTTCTTTCCTGTCCCCAATCTTTATATAGAACAAAGCATAGGGCACTAAAGATCAAGGCACATCCATATGTGATTGTGGAAGGTAGATTGTGCTCGAAGGATCCTACTGGAATTTTATTGCTATGTTTAACAGAGGATGAATTTACATAAACAATCAAAGATTATCATGAGGGGTTATGTGGAGGACATTACAGTTGGAAGATGAATGTACATAAAATTCTTCAGGAAGGATCTTATTGGCCTACTTTATTTGGTGATACATATAAGTTTGTTAGAAGTTTTCAAAAGTGTCAACATTTGGCTGAGGAAAAGAGATTGTCTCCTTTACCTTTGATTCCAGTTTTCCTAGAGGAACCATTCAGACAATGGGGATTGGATTTTGTCAGAGAGATCAATCCACTTTCAAGTAGAAAACACAAGTGGGTTCTCACAACAACTGATTACTTCACCAAATGGGTAGAGGAAATCCCTACTAAGAGAGCAAATGATCAGATAGTAATGAAGTTCTTGGAGGAAAATATTTTCACCAGGTTTGGATGTCCCATCAAAATTATAACAGACAATGCTTAGGTCTTCAATTCAAGTAAGTTTATTTCTTTTTGTCACAAGTATAATGTTATTTTGTCCCATTCAACAACTTACCATCTGCAGGGAAATGGATTAGCTGAATCTACTAACAAAACTTTGATGAAGATCCTTAAGAAAACCATTGCAGAAAATCAAAGAGATTGGGATTCTAAGTTAAAGTTTTCTCTGTGGGCTACTAGAGTAACTACAAGAAGATCTATAGGGAAAACACCTTTTGAATTAGTATATAGAACTCAGGCTCTGTTTCCAAGTCAACTTGTGAAGCTGGTGATTGCAATGATTCAGGAGGCGAAAAAAGAACCAAATGTTTTGATAAGAAGAATGAATAAAGTGGTGGAGCTAAGCGAGAACAGGGAAAAGGTAAGAGACAACTTGATTATGTATCAATCCAAGATGAAATGTATTTTGACAAAAAAGCCAAGGAAATCGATTTTATAGTTGCAGATTTAGTATTGAGATGGGATACCAGAAGAGAAGATAAGGGTAAACATGGGAAGTTTGATCCTCTCTGGTATGGCCCTTTTAGAATTGTTGAAGTGAGATCCAATAATACCTTCATTCTTGAGAATATTGATGGTGAGACTCTATAACTGCCTATCAATGGTCAATACTTAAAGCATTACTTCCAGTTCTGAAGAATTAACATCATTTCATTGTAAATACCAGAGTGAAATCAATGTACAAATGCCATAGAATTTAAATTTGTGCAAAGTAATGTATGTCTCCATGCCCGAGGTGAAGGCACTAACCTGTGGTTCTTAGTGCTTTTGATGCAAAAGCACTATCCCCAAGTCGAGCCAGATGTTGTAACATGCATTTTTTGTTACCTTTGATATTCATGTTTCATTCAAGAATCACTCGAAAATATCTTTAAAAAAAGAGATAAGGCAAGAGGGAAATGTAATAAGTTACATAGCAAAATCGCTAAAAGAAAGAATTGTAAAAGAATCGGCCCCGGTGTAGCCAAGGTTGATATACAAACAAATCAAATCGCTATATAAATGGTTATATGGAGCTAGACCTGATATATCTATCTATCTATATATAATCTATATTATATATATATATATTATATATATATATATATATATATATATATATATATATCTGTGTGTGTGTGTGTGTGTGAAAGCTGCATATTGAAACAAGAAAGAAACAAAGTAATATATCAGGTTCGCAAAAGAAACAAGTGTTAAAGTGTTTAAGATCTGGACCTGTATATATATATATATATATATATATATATATATATATATATATATATATATATTATTACGTTTTATAAAGTTGGTAGGTCTGCAATGGCCGATTCCAATTTGCGATTATGGGCTAGACCCAAAACATATATACATTGTGTTTAAAAGTCTCAGTGGGTTTGCAGAGCAATGGGAGTTGGTTCCGCCGATTGCAATTTGTGATAGGCGGATTTGATATTTTATATGTTACATTTTAATATTTCCATCGGGTACACTATATAGCATAGCACATTATGTATAGGCGTTTTGTCCTGCCAATTGCGATATGTGATGGCCAGACCCGAAGCATATATATATTATATTGTAAAGTCTCGGTGGGTCCACGATATTGCATAACATTATATATATGTATATGTATATGTATGGGTTCTGCCGATTGTAATATGCAATGGCCAAACCCGATATGGTTTATACATTATGTTTAATACCTATGTGCATCTGTCATATCATCGATTATTAAGGTTTGGGTTGACACACCATTTGAAAGCGACGATTACGATTTGCGATAGGAAGTCAATGGAGCATTGAGCAGACGGCCCTGATGGAATTATGAAACAAATTTAATTCTTTTTGAGTTCCACGGTAAACCAAAGGTTTCCATTAATTTCGTTGTATAAAGGGAAAATTAGTGTTAAAGCCGAATTCAAAGAAAAGGAAATTGGTCAAGTTTCTTGGTGTTTTGGCCAATTGAAATGCGCCCAATACATGTGTAATCCCAGGTTTACACGACTAACATAGTTTATCACGACTAAAATGGATTAATCATTATTTAGGCATATACAGAGGAACTCGACAACGGATTAACAGAGCAAGTCAATAGTTATCATCCACTTCTAAATTCAATCATGTTCCTGTATTTCATGTTATTTGAGGTGTCTTTTACCCTCTGCAAAATCCTGTAATAGTTTTTAATTCATATAGTTAGGGAAACAGTTTAATAGTTTGATAGTTTCAGAGATCAGCAACTATTTCACAAATGTATAAAAGGAGGAGAATTTACAAAGAAGGGGTTCAAATTTTGGAGAACAATGAGACAAGGCCATTGTATTCATGATATAATTGTTGATTAATGAGGAATCAGAAGTTTCCATGCATCTGTTGGGTATGATTTTGTGACTTCTCTGTTATGTGCCATCTTATGTTTTCTTCCTTCAAGTATGGTAATGAAGCTGCAGGTCTTTATTTGCTTAGGTAGAAAAAGTTAAAGTTCCTTAAAAGAGCGCTCCTGTTGTTATGAAACCAACTCACAAAAGATAGAAAAGATAGTTGAATGCCTTAGAATTCAGCCTCTTCGAGGGGGTAACCTCCTTTACATTACACAAATGAACAATTCTTGGATGATTCAAATGACAAAACCTCCTTTCTATAGACAGGAGTCTAAGGGGTCACAATATAACCAAGCCAATCTAATAATAATAATATAAAGGCACAAAAATAACAATAGAGGGATTCTATGGGGAACAATAATAACAATATGGGGACAATAGTGGCACAACAATATTAATAAGGGTTACAACTACAATATTAATGGTGGCATCACTAGTATTATAGGGACCTAACATGCCCCTCTACTTCAAAAAATTGTTGTCCTCAACGCTTTAGTAGTTCTAGATGCTTCTATATAAAACTCTCATCCTCCCATGTGGAATCTTCAGCAGATAAGTCTTTCCACTTGATGAGATACTCTGAAATGGATCAATTTCATAGTTGTCGAGTTCTTGTTTCTATGACTGCTTTCGGTTCTAATATAATTTTTCCTTCCTTGTTAAGTTCTGGTAATATTGTTTGAACTGGGAGCTTGTCACCTATAACCTTCTTTAAACATGAAACATGGAAAACTGGGTGCACT
>APFE031094734.1:0-10355 GCA_000404065.3 Pinus taeda | reverse complement strand
CAGATTGAAGAAAGCATTATATGGCCTCAAGCAAGCACCAAGGGCATGGTATGCTAGAATGGATGCATACTTGCAAAGAATAGGTTTCACAAAAATTTATGTTGATCCAAAAATTTATGTCAATGTTGTAGATGGAGAACCTATAATCATCCTTCTATATGTATATGATCTTCTCTTGATAGGTGTAGAAGCTCTAATTGAATAATGTAAGAAGCAACTAGCAATAGAATTTGACATGAAGGATCTTGGGCTGATGCATTACTATTTGGGACTAGAAGTCTGGCAAGGATGTAATGAAATTTAGTTTTGTTAAGGAAAGTATGTGATCAAGATGTTGAAGAGGTTTGACATGATGGAATGCAAACCTATGAACAATTTGATGATCACAAACTTCAAGAGACTAAGGAGTTCTGAATCAAGCCCTGTGGATCCTTCCAAGTATAGACAACTAATGGCCTCACTGATGTACTTGGTGAATACTCAACCAGACATATGTTTTTTCATCAAAATTATTAGTAAATTCCAAGTTGTGGATCCAAGGCATGATCATCGGATAGTAGAAACACATATTTTTTGATATCTTCGAGGAACCATTCATTACTGCCTAAAGTATGACAGGAAAAATAATGTCCACTTGATAGGATATACAAATTCTGATTGGGGAGGTAGTGAACAAGATGTAATTAGCACTACTGGAGGATATTTCAGTTTAGGATCCTCCATGATCTCATGATGAGTTAGATACAAGATTTAGTTGCATTAAGTAGTGCTGAGGATGAATATATTGTATCCTATGAAGTAAGAAGAGAAGAAGTCTTGATGAGGAAGTTGCTATCTAACCTGTTTGAATGAACGATGTACCCTATAGTGATACTTTGTGATAAGAACAGTTGTATACGTTTTTCTAAAGATCTAGTATTTCATGGAAAGAAAAATCATATAAATAACAAGCATCACTATATTCGAGAGCTAGTACAAAATGGTGTGTTGCAGCTAAAATATATCTCCATTGATGAGGAGGTAGTTGAGGTAATGAAAAAATATATTCCGAACAAGAAGCTTGTGTACTTGAGATACAAGCTTGAATTTGTTGATGGATCCACCATAATTGAGAGGGAGAGATATACACTACATTCTTTGTTTCACTTGGGAAGAAAGAATGGATGATTGGGTAACCATCTCACATTTGATACTATTTGAAGATGTCGTAGAGTATTCAAGACAAGAGTAGTCATGGACCGATATTCTTTGAGGGCTAGTTATACAATAAAATAATACTCCAAAGAAGGCCATATTCAGTGAACACACAGGTGAAGTATGTACTTTGAGAACAATGATGATGGTGTTTATAAATCATTGGTCTCACCAGCATCATGCTCAAATCTTGTGGAGATATAGAGTTGTTAGTCAAGGCCTTGCTATGTGACAATGCTAGTTAAACATGATGCTAGATAGATGGGTTACCAATCCAACTCTTTTTATATCTCTTCAGATTGAGAATGACCATGTACCTCTTATGAATACCTCCCTAATTAAGAGGGAGTGTTTAAAAATGTGTAACTAGGTTCAGTCTTCATAAGTATGAAATGTATTCTTGTAAATTATAAAATGAAAAAAAAATATTATTATTATTGGAGCATGGGTTACATGCTCAAAGTTATTTTATTTTATAAGTGAAGCACCCATTGAGTTCTTCTAGGGTTTTTCCTAGGTCTAGAGTCATTTTCATATATTGAATACCCCATTGGGCACATTGTGTCTTGTAAAGAAAAAATATTTTTGTCTTTAAAGAGTCGAAACACCCTCCAAGATCAGGTCGGCTTAGAAGCTTTCAAGTCAGCCTAATTGAAGAGCCACGTATACCCATTGAAGAGGCCTATATAAGCAGAGGAACTTGTAAGAAGAGGACAAAGAAGAGGTCAAAGAAGGACGAAGGGTTTGGGCTAGTTATCTCGCTCTCTCATGTGCTAAAGGAAGCTAGGGTTTTTGCACAAGGATTACATCTAGTTCGATTTTGGAAGGAAAGAAGGAACGAAGGCAAGGGAAGGTAACTAACGGTATCTCTCAAGACCTAAGTCACAAGGAAAGGCTAGCGAAGAATATGAGAAGGCTCTAGGAATAAGATCTAATTTCCCATGTGTGGTAGCAACAGTTGTAGTAGTTGTCAGACAGTCGAAATTTCAGATCTGCAGTAGGAGTTTGAAGTTCTTGCAGTAGGAGCCAAGTTGATGCAATTAGAAGATATTTAACTAGGTTTGTCTAGTACAAGTTTTGCACATCATCTCAAGTTGTTGATCTTGATCTTGGAGGGTATTGGCCCGAGTCATAAGGTCTTGGTATTCTTGAATTGAAATATCTATAAGAAGAGAAGAGATTTAAGATATTTCACCTCATATGGAGGGGTTTTGGCCATGGCTTGTAGCCCATATTTTATGTCCCTGTTCTTATTTTTTTGGTAGTTGTTTGATGTTTCTCACATTATAATAATAAGTAATAAAACTAATAAGAAAAAAGGTAACACAAACAGTTATCAAGTTGGTGATCCAGGTCTGGGTGTGAAGAAGGACCTTCCCAAGACCTTTTACTTTCGTGATGTGTTAAAATTGCTTTTAAAGGAACATTAAGGAATTCATCTGCATACTATAAAGAAGAGGAACATAACAATTATCAGCACATGAAAACAAAAGTTGTTGATAACGGAGTTCGTCTAGGAGGGACTACGTCTCCGGGCCCCTGGTGTCAAGATGGTGTAGGCCGCTGCATTATGTGTTGTCAATAAAGATGATGTACACAGAGATGATGTCTCGATCATACAAGGAAGAATGCCCTCACACAGGAGTGGCTCTAAGAGATGTTCCACAGCTAGAACTCTCATTCAAAAAAACTCCTATAAGTATGAAACAAAACAAGCATGGTGCGCATCCCGCCAACATGGCACAAAAGGGATGTCAAAGCAAAACACATGCATGATGACAACTAGAGTATCCCATTACATGCAACAAGGGATCTCAATGCATAACACAAAGAGTTATGACAGAAAGTACATCATATAAAAGATTCCGCATATCATGAAGCAAGGAATCATGACAACATGAAATAACAAGATCCTGCATCAATCATCAATCATGGATCTATACAACATAATGCAGAAAGAAGAAGTACATGAACACATCATATACCTCACCACCAAGGGCCACCTGAAGCAAATGTTGTCAAAGTGTTGAAGCTTGCTGAAACACCGATCTCACATCATCAATCGCAAGAAGAAGACTATTCGCACATGAAGATGGACATCTACACTAGCCTTAAAAAAGTGACTGAAAGAAGAAATGAGAGAAAGAAAAATCTGAATACACCATGAGATTTGTGGCATTGAGTAGTGCTGAAACGACTATCCAAAATATGAATTCTAAGAATTTGAAAATTCGAAGCACAAGGAATCTTCTAGATTCCCTTGGGATTTCTCAAAGATTATGTTTCAGGGATGAGCTGAAAATCCGCTACTCAGATGTCAAATCTGATTTCACCATTAGGATTCCTACGGAAAACCATGAAAAACAAGTATAAACTTGACTATATTCTGACAAAGTGAAATTTTACCTCCATGGGAAAATTTCATGGCTCATGGTTCTGTGCCCTATTTTAACTGAAATCACGGTTCCGCGTGCATTCTAGAAATGACTTGAAAATACAGATCTCAGATTGAAAAACGGATAGCGTCATCGTGTTCGTGGTGACGAGAGGTGTAAAATCCATATAAAATTTGTCAATTTCTGAGAAGTTGAAAATTTTGCCCTCTTGCAAAATTCATAATCCCTACTTTAAAAAATTATTACACTACTTCGATTTACATGCCAGCGCCTATCTCGAAATTCTTACAGTTCTCCTCCTCCTAGTTGTGGCAAAAACTGAGTTCTTAAATAATATTTCTAATAGAATTACCAAGAAATTGGTGTAGTGATAAAACTTAATAATTGATTGAGAGAAGTCAAGAAGTCAAATCCAACCATACTGGTTTTCATAAAACCCCAAATCCAACCATATAATATGTCATATACATATTTTTATATTAACATTGGAGGGTGGGCCCGTACTTCACGGGACCCGCACCCATCCCCATCCAACTACCCGCATTAACTTTGTTTTAAAATAAACCATTCCATTCTCGATTCGCGTGAAGGCGGTTTGGATTTTTCGTTTGACCATATCCATTAAACCATATTAACCCATCATTCCTTAAAATAATTTGGAGTTTGGTTCACGTGATGGTTGGTTTTCATATATATAAAACCAAACTTTACATACTCATACTCCTTTTAAAATAAAGTTTGTTTTTTTTAATAACCACCATAACTTTTTAAAACCAATCCGTTGGTTATATACCTATATTGGCTTTGATTTTTCAAATCCATAGCTATTAATTTTATCATATGGTTGGTTAATATATTAACTTTTTTTGAATTTAGTTAATATATTTTTGTTTGTATTTTTATAGAGTTAATTTAATAACTATATTAAAATTATTTCTGTTTTTTGTGCAGGTTTAGGTGCCCAATGACGAACTGCCAGGTGTCAATGGCTGAGGGGATGGCATGTGGATTTCACTTGCTTACTGGGATGCCATGTGGCACTCTGTGGGCCCCACTTTTTCCTCTGCCATACCAATCTTTGAAGAGCTCTATCTTTTGCATACGAGCTCGGATTGACAAACCGTTTGCGCGACCGCGATCAGGAAGACGAGCTCTACGATTTGGTCCTAGGCTGAAGTCATTCTAATGAATTTGATTTTTGAGCATCCTTGAGTCCTCCTTGTGTTGTGTGTGTTCCTGAAGATCCACCTGGATCAATCCTCCCCACTGAGGAGCTTTTGGTCCTCCAAAAGCATGGAAAATAATCTGCATCTTTCTCTGTACACTGTATGCATCACAAATGTCTCGAAAAGGTCTTGCTTCCATCTCCTTCATCTTTGTTCTTCGGAGCCTTAAGCGACGAACCAACACCTGCTACTTCTGCAACCTATAATACAATGTTTGCAAATGACATGCTTTGAATGAAATGGCCAAACTAAAGACCCAAACGTCCCATACTTGCCACGAGTTTATACACATCCTCGGTGGTCAAGTTTACAATAAGATGGATGTAGTACTCCATATACGACAACAAGACCAACATATCATGGTTGCTTCAAAAAGTGATGGAAGACACATCATCACTGCAACACATGATTTACATTCATAAGGCCAAACATGATCGTTTTGACAAGTGATGGAAACATAACATCTCTTTCAGAGTTTTAACATGAAATTCAAAATACGACTCAAAACATGACTAGACATCATTGTTGCTGAAAGTGATGGAAAACACATCATCACTTTTACACTTTAAAATGCAACAAATGATTTACAAAAGAATGACCATGAAATGACAACATGTCTAGAAACCTTTTCTTACTGATCAATGTGAATGGGTCACCTCCTTGAGGTGGTTTTGCTTGTCGAACAACTGTTCTTCCTGGTTCACGCGCCGACATTTTGTCTTTAAGGCGCTACTCTGGATGGAGCCTCCAACAAGTGGCTCTTTGATGGCCATTTCTGTCACAATGACTACAATAGGTTTTCTTCCTCCATACCTTCTTAACCTATTTCTTTTCATACTGTTGAGGGGGTCTTTCACGCCTCATGAATGTTGTCATTCTTTTCCAACACTTGGAAAACGTATGGTTAGGTAAACCATAAAAAGTGCATGTTTTTCGATGCCTTTGTATTTGTTCATTATTAACAACACGATCATAATCAAAATGAACAATCGAAGATCGAAAGTGATTATACCTTCCTTTGTTGTTTCTGATGTTAGCATGGGGATGAGAGCTTACCTCAGCTCTCTCCCTGCAATGCGAACTGCCCTGGGATGATGGGGGTGCTTTCCCATCATTCTCTTTCGATTTGGAAAGAAATGATGAGGGCTTCTCATCATCTATTGTTGGTGGTTTGCTAACTGTCTCAACGCACTCTTTCCTGACATACCCAAGTCCTGCTTGACAAGGTAATTCCTCTACTTTGATGGGGTTGATAATGCCTTGGCCATTAATGCCCAAGCCTTTTCCTTCATACCCCATTCTCTTCAACAATTTGGAGCCAATTCTTGTGGTGTGATTTTCAAAAATAGTGAAATCATCATCAGGAAACATACATGAAGATGAAGAATACTTTTTACCTCACATGAGTCACGCTGCAGCTTTTCCAAGGCCTCGTCCTTTGCTTGTAGTTGTTGTAGCAAACTTTGTTTTTCCTCTTTTTCTTCATGTAAGCGCTTCTTCAATTCATTGTTCTCTACTTGAAGATTATGCTTGTTTTGCTTCAGTTCTTCCATGGCCTCTTCTGTGGCTTGCAATTGAAACTGCAATCGCTCTTTTTCCTCTGTCTCTTTCTGTAGAGTTTCATACACGATTTCCACTCTCTTGGAAATGTTGACCATGGTCTCATACATTGCTCGTTCATTCTTTGTCGCTGCAAGCTCCATTGTTCACATTGCAATTCACATACATGTAAAGACCGCTCTGATACCACTTGATCCAGGTTCGGGTGTGAAGAAGGACCTTCCCAAGACCTTTTACTTTTGTGATGTGTTAAAATTGATTTTAAAGGAAAATTAAGGAATCCATCTCCATATTGTAAAGAAGATGAACATAACAATCATCAGCACATGAAAACAAAAGTTGTTGATAACGGAGTTTGTCCAAGAGAGACTACGTCTCCGGGCCCCTGGTGTCAAGATGGTGTAGGCCGTTGCATTATGTGTTGTCAATAAAGATGATGTACACAGAAATGATGTCTCGATCATACAAGGAAGAATGCCCTCACACAGGAGTGGCTCTAAGAGATGTTCCACAGCTAGAACTCTCATTCGAAAAAACTCCTATTAGTATGACACAAAACAAGCATGGTGCGCATCTTGCCAACATGGCACAAAAGGGATGTTAAAGGAAAACACATGCATGATGACAACCAGAGTATCCCATCACATGAAACAAGGGATCTCAACGCATAACACAAAGAGTTATGACAGAAAGTACATCATATAAAATATTTCGCATAACATGAAGCAAGGAATTGTGACAACATGAAATAACAAGATCCTACATCAATCAACAATCATGGATCTATATAACATGATGCAGAAAGAAGAAGTACATGAACACATCATATACCTCACCACCAAGGGCCAATTGAAGCAAAGGTTTTCAAAGTGTTGAAGCTTGCTAAAACATCAATCTCACATCATTGATCGCAAGAAGAAGACTGTTCGCACATGAAGATGGACATCTGCATTGGCACTTAAAAAAGTGACTGAAAGAAGAAATGAGAGATAGAAAAATCTAAATACACCATCAGATTTTTAGCGTCGAGGAGTACTGAAACGACTGTCCAAAATCTGAATTCTGAGAATTTGAAAATTCAGAGCACAAGGAATCTTTTAGATTCCCTTGGGATTCCTCAAAGATTCTGTTTCAGGGATGAGCTGAAAATCTGTTGCTTAGATGTCAAATCTGATTTCACCATTAGGACCCTGCAAAAAACCATGAAAAACAAGTATAAACTTGACCATATTCTGACAAAGTGAAATTTTACCTCCGTGGGAAAATTTCATGGCTCATGGTTCCGCTCCCTGTTTTTCGCTGAAATCATGGTTCCGCGTGCATTCTGGAAATCACTTGAAGATGCAGACCTCAGATTGAAAAACAGATAGCGCCATTGTATTCGTGGCGACGAGAAGTGTAAAATCCACATAAAATTTGTCAATTTCCGAGAAGTTGAAAATTTTACCCTCTTGCAAAATTCATAGTCCCTGCATTAAAAAATGCAGTAGTCTATAACGCGACTTTTTGAAAGTTTTTCCGGCGGATTTTTCCGGTCAAAATCCGGCAGTAATACATTGGAATCCCAAGTTTGATAGCTAGTTTCTGCACAATCAATGGCTCTCAGGGGTTTTTCAGGGCGCTGAATCCAAATATGCAGTTAAAAAACCATTTTAACTGCTAAAAATTAAGATTTAACCTCATTTCTTCCGCCGGATTCCGTCACCAGAATCTCCAAAAAATTGCATTATAGACAACTCCTTAAAAAATTATTAAACTACCTCGATCTGCATGCCAGGTCTTGTCTCGAAATTCGTGCAATCCTCCTCCCAACTCTGTCGAAAACTAAATTCTTAAATAATATACCTGGTGGAGTTACCAAAATATTGATTTGATATAGTTGTAAAACTTAGTAATTGGTTGAGGGAGGTCAGACCCTGCCCCTCTAATTTTACCATACTTGTTTTCATAAAACCCCAAATCCAACCATATAATATGTCATATATATATTTTTATATTAACATTGGACGGTGGGCCCGTATTTCATGGGACCCGCACCGTCCCCATCCAACTACCCGCATTAACTTTGTTTTAAAATAAACCATTCCATTCTCAACCACCCACATTAACTTTGTTTTAAAATAAACCATTCCATCCTCGATTCGCGTGAAGGCGGTTTGGATTTTTCGTTGACCATATCCATTAAACCATATTAACCCAACCTTCCTTAAAATAATATGGAGTTTGGTTCACATGATGGTTGGTTTTCATATATATAAAACCAGACTTTATATACCCATACTCCTTTTAAAATAAAGTTTGTTTTTTTTAATAACCACCCTAACTTTTTAAAACCAATCCATTGGTTATATACCTATATGGATTTTGACTTTGTTTTTGAAATCCATAGCTATTAATTTTATCATATGGTTGGTTAATATATAATTGACTTTTTTTTTTTTTTACTTTAGTTCATATATTTTTGTTTGTATTTTTATATAGTTAATTTAATAACTATATTAAAATTATTTCTGTTTCTTGTGTAGGTTTAGGTGTTCAATGACGAATTTCCATGTGTCAATGGCTGAGGGGATGCCATGTGGGTCTCACTTGCTTACTGGGATGCCATGTGGCACATTGTGGCCCCACTTGTTCCTCTGCCATACCAATCTTTGAAGAGCTCTATCTTTTGCATACGAGCTCGGATTGACAAAGTGTTCGTGCAACCGCGATTAGGAAGATGGGCTCTACGATCTAGTCCTGGGTCGAAGTCATTCCGATGACTTTGATTTTTGAGCATCCCTGAGTCCTCCTTGTGTTGTGTGTGTTCCTAAAGATCCACCTGGATCAATTGGAGGGAATTAGCATACTCATTGCCCTATTGAATTCTCAATAAGAGTCACCTGCAGTACAAATTTATGTAGAAGCATCCAAATTGAGGCTATGGGTGCATTGAATTTAAAATAGATGTTAAGGAAGAAGATATCAAAGCCATCTAAATTAAGGTTGTGGGTGCATTGAATTTAAAATAGGTGCTAGCATAAGAGTAGTGAGTTTAGAATAGATACTCATTTAAATGAATAAGTGTAGTTTGTTGGAGAAAAATCCATAAGGATCACAGGTGATAGATTAGCATGTATTCATCTTAACTCCAATTCGATTGAGCATTTATGAACTTCTTACTAGTTATGATCTATGCCAGTATTTTAATATATTTATTAGTAGTTTTTTTTTTTGAGATGTTTCATATGGATTTATGTTCAGTTTGATATTTTATGTGTTTACTTGAGAATCACATCTTATACACCACAACATGTATGAACACACTACTTCTCTCTCCATAATTAAATTTATTGCACTCATCTAATTTCAAAGCACCTTAATATTAGTGCACACATATACATTCTCAAGTGTTAGCTCAATTGGTTGGACCATTTACCCAAGGCATGTTGTTGATAGGAACCTCTTGATTCATGGGTTAAATCCAGCAAAGTTGTAACTACCAGTGGCTATTGTGGGTGGTGGTTTAACCATTCTCCCTATGAATTTCTAGGGATGAGTAAAGGATACTGTGAAAATTTGCTCTGGGAAAAAAAAAATTGCACATAAAAACAATACTTACATTACTTAAAACAAATGAAGATTTGATGAATAATCCTTTACCACTTAGGTTGTGTATTGGATTTCCCCACTCCTAATAGCATTGTGAATGCACCTTGCTTTTTCATGTTTTAATAGAGATCTATATTCTCAGATGCCCATTCGAAAACTTGGGAATCTGCTATTAGAATCTTGTTTCCATTCAAAGTTCTAAATTATGATTCATTCGCCAAGCATATTTTCCAGATTACTAAAGGAAACAATATAACTTCAAATTTATCTATTTTGGTTAATCAATAAATTATGCCTTAGTTTGGGTTAAAATTTGACATGGCCTTGTGCTTCAAGAAAAATGCATATGACAATTCAAGAAAAATATGTGCACAAAAAGAAGTGAAGC